>VZRQ01007357.1:433331-524128 GCA_013397975.1 Machaerirhynchus nigripectus
CGGGCTCTCCGGCCCCGTGGCCCCGGCAAAGTTGTGCCCGAGCCGCCCGCGGGCTCCCGCTCCGCTGTGGGCACCGTCCGGGCCGGGAGCGCGGCGGGACGGAGCGGCTGCCCGGCGCTGAGGCTCCCGCTGCGGGGGCAGCGTTTGCGGGGTTGTTCTCTGGTGTTTCTTGGGGTTTGGGTTTGTTTTTCTTGTTTCCCCGCGCACTCAGCATCTGCCTGGCGCGGTCCCCGCACCAGCCCTTCAGTGGCTGGGCTTTTCCCTTTCCCTCTTCTCGCGGAGTTGTTCTGCGCTACGCTGTTGCCCTCTAGTGTTTGCGGGAATTGGGTATGGCTCTGCTGGGGAACAAAATTAGTCAGCCTAGTGCGGTAATTATTCATAACTTCAGGTGGTTATAGCTGCTTGGATTCCCTAAATCCCATCAGAAATTGGTGTGTGTTGCTGCTCGGTTCAGCTGTCATTTGCAACCCCCGGGAAATGGCAGAAAACTTTCTGTTATTCAGTTCGCTACCTGATACACTGGATAATTGCTTCAGGTTTTGGTGTGGTAGGATTTTCTCTTCTTAATAAAATGGTAAGTGGAAGATAAGGGGTTTCTCTCACTGTCAGCATCCCCAGTCAGGTCTTTCGGGAGAAGTGGTGATGAACTCTGCCTTATTAACTCTTTACACTTGGCAGTTGTGGGAGAAAAGAGAGGGGAAGTAATGGTATGGGCATGGACCAGACAGTGTGCTGGACATTTATCTCAGAGACCTTGAGCAAATAATTTACTCTTCAGACAGGGATGTTTCTGCAGTTGCTGGTAGATAACAGGGTTTATCTCAGAAAAATTGTGTGATGTCAAGAGCTTTAAGGTCTTGCCATAGAAAGTATTGTATGAAGGTAAAGTAGTAATTTGAAGACTAAACCAAACTCCTATGTTCTGTTTAAGTCTTCAAAGCCTTCTTTTAAACTATTTTAAAATATTGTGTACTTAGTCTTTATAAATATTTTTATTGACAAACTACAATGCATGAATCCCTGTCCTGTAAGGGTCTCTAGTACTGCATTAGGCAATGCAGCATGGAGCTAAGGAGATCACAGCTACATTAGAAACTGAGAACTGCTTGCCTCAAGGACTTGAAAAAGAATTTCTGTCCACCAGGATTGTTGTTCTGCCTAAGCTGTTTCCTTTTTCTTTTTTTGTAACAGCTGTGAGAGCATGTAAGCCCTTTGATATTCACACATTCCGGGGTTTGTTATGTGATACTGAAGGGTCCCAAAGACTTCTCTTTGACAGGTCATGTCTCATATCACCATCTTTACAAGCTGAAAATGTCTTTTTAATATGCAGTGTTGTAAGGTCTCATTTTCAGCCTGGATTTACTTGTTTGAGCTGTTGCTGCTTGAATACTCTAGTCAGTGAAATAATGCTGTAAGTAGAGCTACTCAGTGTTTGGAGTCTACTTTGGTATTTTCATAGTTGATTTGAAAATCAGAGCACTGCTGTTTCATCCCAGGTTTGGTTGTGTTCAGTTGCACTTTGCTGCTTCCTACCATGTCATCTGTATGGCCAAAGATTTCCGTTTTAGTAACACTAATACGACTTCAGAATACTTCCTTTAAAGTCATATATCATAGTGACTGGCCAGAGCAGACCTTTATGTTCAAAGTAGTTAAGTAGCATTCTAATCAGTGCAGATTTAAGTGTCTGTAGTCATATGCTGAACAATATGCCTCTTTTTTGTCTGTTCTTCATTTAAAACTCATCCTTCATGCAATATATCATCAGCATGTCAGCAGCACTGTGGTGGTGTTCAGGCTGGTAAAGAACAGAATGAGAATATAGTGATGGGTATTATTAGAAGAAAGTTATTAAAAATATGTCCCCGGACAAATGTAATATACCTGAATAATATTGATGACTACTCAATCCAGAACTAGCTCTGGTTTAGTAGTTCTTGATGAAAAGGGTTTTTGTTACCCTTTAACAGTATGTTTTTTACCTATAAGTATGACACAACTTTATTGTTTCTAATCAAGGATCACAGTAAACGGTTACCCTAGCACAGGCCTGAGGTAACAGTAAACCAGATTTTTCTTATTGGGCTTTGAAAATTTTGATTTGAGAACAGTTTCCCACTTACTTATTGCTATTTTAGCTCAGCCCATTGCTTTAATCTTGATAATTTTTAACACAGCAGAAAAATGTTTCTTGTAGTTTAAAAAATTTTGTTGATACTCATAATTCAACTTTAATAGATTTTTTAAAAATTCTACAGAGTTTTAAGTGCCTATGCAGGTACTTAGTTTCTTGCTGGAGCATCTGTTTGTACTGGATTGAGAACCCCTGTGAGGAACTTAGTGGGCTGCATTCCCAGCCAGTATTGTCTCCTGGAAGAGTTTCCATTAGGGTTATCATGCTGAAGTGATTTACAGAAGCCAAGAATTTGGTCATTTATGCTTACCAATGAAACAACAAACTAAAGAAAGCTCCAAGTGGTAGGAACTCACCAGGCTCCTTATGGTGTGCTTCAGGTCTTTGGAGTTCCTCACAGTATTTGTTCTGTCATCGGTGCTACTTTGTTAGTGAATTAAAAATCCCAAAGCAGAACAAGCAGAACAAATTATAAACTCTCAAACCAATCCAAGTTGAAGATCTCTATTCAAATGCATCTGTTTCATGCTGGTTGCCTGCAGATGCCTGTAATTGTGACTGCCCAGCAGTGCTGCTCCTAATGGTAAATCTTCTGCTTAATAAGGTGATATTTCTTTCCTGTACCAACAAGATTTTCACGTGAACTAGTCTTGGGCTGCAGAAATCACTTCTACAGTAGACGAGAAGAACACTGAGTCTTGCCGTCTGTGTTCATAATAAAATGCAAAACTCGCTTCCATGACTCAGCTTTCTCTCAGCAAGATCTTCTCCATAGTGAGTCTGTAAGTTAGAAACCAAATTCTGAATATTCAAAGATGCTAATTTTCACCTTAAAGGGAGCATTTTGGTACCTCCTACTTTGAACAGCAGAGGTAAAAGGTTCTGGTCTGAATTTTAAGGTGGTGGCATGAAAATGCAAAATAGGAGATCAAATGCAGGTTGTAGGAGATCAAATGCAGGTTCTTCTAAAGCAGTAAGATTCTAGATAAGAAAACAGGCAGGTTTTATTGCTTCAGACCCTGGAAAAATACCATACAAATTATTTTATAGGTAAAATTTATTTGAACAGCACATTTACAGAACTTTGGATTCATATGATATCTGACACCTGTTTTCAGGTGCTTTGAGATACAGGTGGGACCATATTCCCCTGTCACTGAACTCCACATGACTGTGTTGAAACTGAAGAGCTGAGACTGCTCATGTCATCTCTGGGTCTTTCTCATGTTTTTTTCACTGAAACAATACTAACAGGCTTGAACTCTTGTGAAGACTTTCTGGACTCTCTTTTCTGTAAGCCTTTTTCTTATACTTGGATATTTTTTATTGATGTTGAAGTATCATGACTTCTTTCTTTGTCATGAAAGTAAGACTCTAAAAGTACTGTCCTCTTCTGAAGTGCTGCTTCTCACAGCTTACTCACTATAGGTGCATTCTGAATTACACCTTTTTTCTGGTTTTACTGTAGGAAGTGATAGCAAGCAAGGATCATTTTCCCTGAAGCCACGTCTAAAGATGTGATAAAGGCCACTGTCATGGTCTCCATAGGTCGCACCATGTGTGGTGTGTGGTGCATCCCAAGGAAGTCACTGTCAAGGGGGGTGCATTATGAGTTATTTTAGCATGATGCTGTAATACAGCACTAGAATATTCAGCAAGTACTATTTCTCAGGGGAAAATGCTGCTGTCCCTCAAGGAAAGCAACTAAGCCTTGTCAAGGCTTTGAGACTGTGTTGATATTATAAAATGCATGTTCTCTTCGTGCTTTTTGTTTTCTTCTTTCTGTGTTCTTTTGAGCTCCTGCCATGCAAACCAGTCCTTAAGCAGTGAAAATTACATAACATCAAGCAGATACAAGGGACCATGCATTTAAAACTTCTGCCTTGCTCTGTTCCATCCCCCTCCTCACTGTCTTCAGCAGGAAGTGTGTCAAGTCTGGCTGTGTCCTGCTGTGTCTCCGAGAATTCCTCGTTCCTCACAGTCAAAGCTCACATCTGTTTTGGCATTTCCAGCCACTCCTCCTTACAGCTGCACTCCATAGCCCCAGGGGGTACCTGCAATTAGGAGCTGAGGATACAATGACAAGGCTTTTCTTGAGGAAAACAGAGGTTTCTGGGCTGGCTCCGGATTTCCATCTCTGTGGAGTGGCATTAGGAACTGTGTCCTTGCTGCAAATGTTTCTTGGGTTGCAACCCTTCTGTAATAGCCAGTTCAAACAGCTCTGTCTCATCAGCCCTTCCTTGCTATGAGCTTAGGTCAGTCTCAGCTGTCATTTTTTTCTGTATGTAGACCAGCCAGGTCTGTGGTTATCAAAGTGAAGTAGGTGTGTGTACAGCTTTTCTACAGAATGCAGTCAGTGTTAATTTTAGGCACTAAAACTGTGTTTCTTGGCATTCAGGCAGCTGAATTGGAAATGCAAAATGAAGAGAACCCTTCGTGTGTGTAATGAAAAATCATCTGTCTGGAAACCTCTCTCTGGTGTTACTCATTCAGGATGGAGCTTCTTTGTCACCTGACTTGTTACCGTATTAAATATGCTATCTAGGCTGATACTCTTGAAGCTAGTGCAGCAAGGATTGGACATGTCAGTACTTAGCAATGTTCTTTGAGTTCTTCTAAAGGTATTTTCACAGGTCTTTATGCATTCTTTAATTTCTTTTCAGATGCATGCCTCTAGAAACCGGGAAGCTGGGGTTATGTTATTTTTGTCTAACACTGACTAGTGAGCCTGGGTGAAAGGCAGGTCTCCTGCCTAAAAGCTTTGAGCAGGACTTTGTGCATCTGCAGGTGAGGTTCAAGGCTGGATTTAAGTCCTCCCAGAAGAGAAGGGGTTGATAAACAGCTATGTGTGAGTGGAAGGTGAGGAGAGTAAAATCTATCCAGAGTAGAATCTATCGAGACAGCAGGAATCTTGCTATGAATCTTAACTATGAATGAGGCAGCTCACGTACACTTGCTCTTCATACTGAATTTTGCAGTTTTGATGAATAGGATGCCTTGTAGTTTCTTTTTCCCCTCATCTGATTTTTCTCATTTATTTTTACTTTATGCTCATCGTGGCTCTAGAAAGATCTGTCTTCGGGATTAAATTAAATTTGTGGACATTACATAGGTATTGTTAAGTACATCATATTTTTTAGCTCTTTTGAAAACCTGGAGTGAAAGACCAATTTGCTTGCAATGTCGGATAAAAAAACCCCAGCCAGGAATGGAAGGATTAAGCTCTCAGTTGGGAAATGACCCTGTTAATGCCACACATGTACCTTATCCCAGTCCCATTTCCGAATGGTCCTGGGTACGTACTACACTGAAGTTACAAGGACATGTTCTAGATCTTCACTCAATATTTTTCAAAGTCTGCTTTGAACCTTCGTTTATGACTTACGATCGTTATTTTATGCTTGTCACACCATCCAGTTGTTTTACTAGGGAGCTTTGACAGCTGTTGTACTGCTGGCTTGAAAAATTACCCTTTCCTTAAGTACAAGATAGAGCATAAGTATATCCTTAGGTGATCTGCCTGTTAAGTTTAGCTTTTGATTTATTACTTTCTCTGCTCAAATTTAAGACCTTGATTATTCTATGGGGTTTATGAATGCAAAGAAATGCAAGGTGCTTCTAACAATTTGCAAAACTGCACAGTCCAGTGAAATGCTTTGTTTTCCTTGTGTTGCAGGAAGGAAGTTTTGCTTTAAAAACACTCCTATAGTAGATATAATGTAGAGTATATATGTTTATACAACGCTGAAGATGTGCATGTTTTGTTAGGAACTCCTTGGTTCTTTGAAAAACTAATATAAGATAGAATTTGTTTAATTGTGTTCCCCCAGCTTTTAGGGGCAGAAGGAAGAAGGTTATAAATTTTCTTCAGCATTTGAGTTGTTAGTAGTTGTCTAGTTGGAGTTAACTTTTATCTTTGGGTAAAAAGAATTTCTAGAACACAGTAAATCCTTTGCTTTTATGTCTTGCTTTTCAGAGCCTCTGGTGTGTACCCTGCTTTATTTGATCTGCTGAGTTGAGGAGCCTGTGAGATTTAGAGACCTTCAGATGCACGTGGCAACTAGTGGGAGCAGGAAGAAATATAATATTGCAAAGTTTTGAGCTACTGGTCCTCGGACCTCTGGCTGGCAGTGATTTCTTTTCTCTCCATTAGTTTAAGTGGATGATACTTCACAAGGTGATGCCTCAATTAAATCTCTGATTTTTCTTTTCTTCTAGACTATACCTTCGGTAAAGCTCTGTGGAAGATAGATGTGTGTGCTGCAATGGTGACATAAATATTTCAGAGGACTGGAACAAGTTGTTGAGAATCTGTGTTTGTTTTTCATGCTGCTGTTGAGAGCTCTCTAAGGCAAGTAAACACCATGAGTTTTATCCTGAAACTTCACAGACATTTTCAAAGAACAGTAATTTTGCTGGCCACTTTTTGTATGGTGAGCATAGTTATTTCTGCCTACTACTTGTATAATGGCTACAAACAGGAAAATGAACTTCCTGAAACCTCTCCAGAAGTGGAATGTGGTGATCCTCAACTGTTGCCGTACAAGCTGATGGAGATGAAGACCACGAAGCCTATTGATCCCCTGAGGACAGACCTTGTGGTGCTGGTGTTTGTGGAAAGCCAGTACTCAACGTTAGGCCAAGATATAATAACCATTCTGGAATCTAGCAGGTTTCAGTTTCACATTGAGATTGCATCTGGGAAAGGTGACCTCCCAGTGCTTATAGACAAAAACAGAGGCAAATACGCTCTCATAGTATATGAAAATATTCTAAAGTATGTGAATATGGACTCTTGGAACAGAGGCCTTCTAGATAAGTACTGTGTAGAATATGGTGTAGGTGTAATCGGATTTCACAAAGGCAATGAGAACAGCTTGCAGAGCTTTCAGTTGAAGGGTTTTCCTTTCCATGTCCACAGCAATCTGGGTATTAAGGACTGTTGCATTAACCCTCATTCCCCACTGCTCCATGTGACTAAATCTTCTAAACTTGAGAAAGGGCCCTTGCTTGGAAATGACTGGGCTGTTTTCCAGATTAATCACACAGCTTATCAACCAGTGATACTTGCAAAAGTAAAGACACCAGAAAACCTTTCTCCACCTGCTGCTCTCAGTGCTCTCTATGCCACGGTAATTCATGACCTGGGGCTCCACGATGGGATTCAACGAGTCCTTTTCGGCAATAACTTGAATTTTTGGCTGCACAAGCTGATTTTCATAGATGCCATCTCTTTCCTCTCTGGAAAGAAGCTCACACTGTCCTTGGATAGGTACATTCTGGTTGACATAGATGATATCTTCGTTGGGAAGGAGGGAACAAGGATGAACACCAACGATGTACAGGTAAAGTATGTGCACAAACTAATGGTCATTACAGCAAAGTGATT
This sequence comes from Machaerirhynchus nigripectus, assembly GCA_013397975.1. Taxonomy (NCBI): domain Eukaryota; kingdom Metazoa; phylum Chordata; class Aves; order Passeriformes; family Dicruridae; genus Machaerirhynchus; species Machaerirhynchus nigripectus. Next base: position 440,858 of record VZRQ01007357.1, read on the forward strand.
TTTTGGTGTGAAAGTGAACAGCTGTCCATAGTTGGAACTTCAGGGCTGGACCCAGGAGCTGTTCATATTTAATGCACATGTTGAGAGTCTTAGAAGCAGGAGGTAAATGTGGTGAGCAACAGTAAATGTCAGCATAAATTTTGAAAAGTGAACTGGGTTATTGGCTGTTTGAAGTAGGTTTGGATGTCAGGAGTTGCTTGCAGCATTTCACCTCTCTCATCTCTGTTTTATGGCACTTGCTTGCAAGGGAGGTTGGTATTAATATTTGTCTTGAAAGCTCATTTTGTCACTAAATGACTTGACAGTTTCCATTTTAACGTTTGTAGTTGTACATTCCTGAAGGTTCTTTTCCACTCTGTTGTGCTGTTCAAGTGAGGTAATAGTTGGTGGTTGGTAGCAGTAACATCTTAACATTATTTCTTCCTGTAAATATTTCTTCCTTGCTTTTTGTAAAGAGTGTTGTCCCAAAGCAGGTAGTTCAAAGTCCCCTTTGTCAGCTTGGTTTGGAAGCTAAAAATCTGTAACATGCTGATTGTTGCCCTGTTTGTGCTCAAAATAAGGGAGAATGGTTTGTTAGAAGTTTGTTAATGGAATGAGGAACTGCAAGAAGGAAAGACAAGGCCAACACTGCATGCAGTGAGTTGTTTTTGTTTCATTTTTAACCAAGTTTTTGCGTTTTTTCCGTGTTAATATATTTGTCAAGCTACAGCAACTCTGCATAGTGCTTGCTTAAACAAAAGGTTTGACCCTGCAGTTAAACTTCAATTTCCCATTAATTTTCAGCATACACTCTTTTCCAAAACACGCTCTGTTCATGCAATTATAAATGAGATTTACCTCCTTGTTAAATAGGTGTTTTCCTTAGGCAAACAAATTGCATGGGAGAGAGCAGAAATTAAGGTGAAACTCAACAAATGGTTTTCCTGTGGAGAACACGATGGCAGTGTTTGAGTTAGGTGAGTGAGCATGCTTGGGGAATCTCCTAAACGCAAACTCAGATGGCGGGAAAAAAGTCGGATCTGACCAACATCACTGACAGAACTTTTGTTGTTCTGCAGAAGCAGCAGTTTCTGGTAACAAAGTGGGTGAAATAAAGCCTGAATAAATCCGTGGCTGTGTTGTGCAATAGCAGTTGCAGACAGCATGTTTTGTATTGTTTCCTCTTTGCAAGTGACACTTTAGTACTGTCATTTTAAAATAAGTTAGGGTGTTTAATTGCCAGAGTTATATACCAGAAACAAGAGACTATTGAGACAAATTTGATTACAGCAGATACAGAAGGATAAACCATATTGTTTTGGGAAAATAATTTGCAGTATATTAGAAAGTAATCTTCCCAAAATAGAACTGTCATGTTAAATAGAAGTAGTATCAAAGTGGAAATAACTTTTAAGTAGGGTAATTTCATTTATACAGAACTGTGTTCTGAAACAATGGAATCCAAAAGAAGTGTTCCCTTCTGATTCTTCATCTACTTATAGTTAAAATGTTGTATTAAACATATTGTTAGGGCTGTCAGATGCAATGCATCTTCATTACTATTAATATCAAAGGAGTTATTCTCTGTGGCACAATGACATGTGGAAGGAATGAAACAAAATCAATTTGCAGTAGTTGGAAATACGTTATTGTAAAGTGTATTTGCAGATAAATGACATCTCATTAAACAGGAGTTTTGCTGAGTTCTGTTGCAGTGACTGTGACGGAGAATTGGGTACTGCAAGTGTGAAGAGAAGTTCTAAATGTAGGCTTTGTATCATTTCAGTACTCATGATTAGCTCATTTCCACTAAGCTTACATTTTAAATACTGGCAATATAGAATTGAGGAGGATGCTCTCCTATGATTTACTTTTGTTTGACATGTCTCCTAGTTAATATTTTCTGGATATACTCACGTCTAGTAGGAATGTGAGCTGGAGGAGAGTAAGGTGAATGTTTCTACCCATAGTCCATTAATGCGAATCAATCTAAAACTTACAGAACCACCCAACAGCCAGAAGACCTCTATACGGTTGTTTCTGACTGCTCTGTGGATAGGATGGAGTTCAGAAATGGAAGGTTAATGCAGAACCAATAGCAAAAATCAGTTCCAAACCCCCTGCTCAAGCTGGATCATGTCCAGGTGCCTCTTGACTGTCACCAAGGAGAGAGATCCTGACTGCATGTAAGATTGTGGTTTCAAAGGAATTTCTTCTTTAGATACCTAAATTAGATTTACAAAGTGGCCAGAATAGTTAATATTTGGAGGCTTAACTCATTAAGGCTTAACTTCCCTCTTCTTTAAAGTGTGTGAACTGGAGTTGAGCACTTAAAAAAATTGCTTTTACGAGGTTTAGTGGAAATTTTTAATCAATATTATATACTGACCTCAGAATAGGTCAAATTAAAAGCAGGCCCTCTAAAATGAGTGTCTTCTGTACCTCTAAAGAGAAGGTGAAGTGGTGGTACTTCAGCTTGAGTACCTATAGTGTCAGGAATACAAGTATAAAAAGCCCTTCTGAAAATCTTTTACAAACGTAGTTTATCAACCTAAATCCTCTTGTAAATGCTTTGTTTTGTTAAACAACATATTAAGTTTATTCTAGTTTCACCACAGCTTCTTCAGTTAAAAAACGAAGGACCCAAACTACTTGAAACAGTGGTTCAGATTTTCAGAGTACCTGTTAACAGATTTGCCTGTCTGTAACATCTGGGCTGATAGAACATAGTTCTTCGATGTAAGATACTGAGTAGCTGTCACCGTGCATCAACAATAACCATCCATCTTCATATTTATTTACTTTGTCTTCCTCTGGTATAATAGAGATAATGAAATAGTGTGTTTCCATGGTCTAATTGCCTCCCACTTTGAAAATAAGCTTGGTAATAATCAACTCAACATTCATTTTTTAGTAAGTTTTTTCTCTCCTATTGTCTGTCAGGCAGGAGGGACCATTATGCTGTGACAGTGTTGTATTTTATTTTCCTTGTGTCTTTTAAAAAGATTTAAGAGCCTGTGCAGTGCAAATAATTCATTTAAATGGACATACAGAGAATAATCTATCTAGATATCCACAGAGTAAGTTTATCTTAATAGACCGTGATTGTCCTGGCTGACAGTCTACTAATTTAATATCTCTTTTTGTTACAATTACTCTTTGGGAAATTTTTATTACTGTAAAGTACTGAGATTTTTCAAGGGAGAAGCTGATGATAAAAGGGGGGAAATTAAATGTGATTTTTTTTCCTGATGACAGTTAGTTCAGTGTTGGTGGTCTAGGCCATCCACCTTTCCCTTTATTTCCCCCATATATGCACTTTCTGTAGGTCCTTTAGAGCTAATCAAGTTCTTCAAATGAAAAATTAGAACACTGCCAAATTATTTTTTCCTAATAATTAGCTGTGTGAGTTCCTCTTGACTGTCTGGTCCTTTGTGTGCTTTTCAAAAGAGACACTTTGAATTGAAGTCAGGATGGGGATCTCTTCTCTTTCTTCAGGTAAGCCTAACCTTTTCTGCACTTGTAGTTATTCTTTATAATTGCCAAGGAAAAAGCTTCATATTAACCATATCCATTATTGGAGGGGGATAATACATCTTTATTTATCATTCTGGTTTGGGAGTGCTTGGGCAACACATCTGTTAGTGTATATGTGCATTGCAGTGGGCAGTACAAGGTTCAGGCTGCAGTCTTCCAGCATTAGTCATTGGGGAGTTGGAGAAAAGAGCTGCACTCTCTGTGCATCTTCTGTGCCAAACATTGTTCTGGTGATGGAGAGGGTTTAGCCAAAAGGAATCAATCCATAGCACTTTATAGTCTCCATCACTTACACAGTCTCTCATCCTGGCTGGATGTTGAGGTTTGTAAGGCAGACACCTCTAATGGACCTACTCCTCTAAATTCCCACAGTAGACATAAACATAGAAAAATAGCTCATCTTCAGGCAGGCACTGGTTAAGTGAATTGCACCTTAAAAGTGTGTGACTGCTGTTCATAAATTGTTTCCAGAGGGACTAAGATCAAATATAAACATTTGTATTTGGTCAGATCAATCCTCTTCCATTTTCCATAGCCAGTGCTGTCACTTCTTTGTTACTTTCTTAGTAACACTGGTGGCCTAACCTTTTGTTTAATATAGTTCTGTTTAATAACAAATTTCCCCACTAAGAGCTAATTGTTTATTCTCTGTATTAAATTCATCCACATTAGTCAGCACTGCTTAAATTATTGCAGTTGTTTAAAACCCATTAAGTGTCTTTTCACCCTTTGCAGCATACATGGAAAGAAACCAGAACTTCCCAAGGCAAAGCAGACCAGTTAGCTATAAATTTTAAAAATCCAATCATGTGGCCGTTCAGTTTTTCTTGCATAGGATTGAGCTAAATATTTGCCTCAAAAGACAATCTTATACATATAGTGTTAAGGCAGAAGGGCTAAAAGGTGCAGAAAGCTTGAACTGTCAAGACAAAGGATGATCCCTGTCACAGGAGGAAGTCTAATTCTCTAAGTTAATTGCTTCTTTATCTGTAGGATCACGTAGAAGGTTATCTGAAAAGAAATGACAGACATGTCATTAAATGTGTCAGCTGCAGAACCATCAGAGATACTCACGGCTGTTTGGTTGCACTGAGCCGTAAATCTTTCCTTTGGGGAGATTGAAAAAACCTTTTTAATCACATCTTTAAATTACATAAGAAATTAATGATTGCGAACTTCTGTTCTGCTAAATCATTTTGCATTCCCAGCCCATTAGCCGTAATACCTGTATACCATTGTGGAATGTGTCTCCTGTGTGTGTACATCCATTCTTTCTTAATTTGACCTGAAGCTCCTAAGGTATTTCATATTGACTTGTTGGAAATAGCAGGTAAAAAGCACATTCAGTTTTTCGTAAGTGTCAAGGAAAAGGAATATTACTGACTGGGGTGTCTCTGTAGCTGTCTGCCCTAGGAGGACTGATTTACTTGAGCATATTGTGGCAGCTCTAGTAGTGTAGAATATTGCACACTGTGAGACAGTAGAGAATTAGAATTATATTTCAGAACTAAAATACAACTTTAAAACAAGTTATAAAAATTGTCTTACATATTTTATGGGCTGCTACCAGCCTATAGTACACTCTACCAGTCAGTCACCATAACATCTAACTTCTAAAAGCAGATTAGCTTATGTGCCAACCTCTGTGAATATTAATCTAGTAAGATTGATAGAACTGCTGCTCAGTAGAGCCCAGCTCTTTTTGTTAAAATCGTACTGATGCTTGAAGTGGAAAGCAGGGTAAAAATGCTCCCCCAGAGCAGGGGGATTGCAGAGGGGCCACAGGGACGCTGAGGAGCTGGCTCTACTTTGGGTACAACACTCCTGGGGCTGCCAGAGCAATGCTGGGACTTCCTTGTGGGCCTCTTCCTCCTGTTCTGCACCTATGTGAGCTGGACACAACCAAATCCTTGGAATAAGTTTGGTGCTAAGTTTAATTTAGCAGTTTATCCGTGGTGGATGATGCCAAAAACTGTGCATGCAGTTGTGGTATTGCAGCCTTCATTCCTGTAAATTCAGTGGTTTGTGTTCTGCTTTAGCTGCAGTTCTTGTTTGTTTTGTCAGGTATTTTGTATTTGGTTTTCTTTGAAAAATGAATTTTTGGATTTTTTCCTTCTGTTTAGTTTTGCAGTGCTGGAATAACTGAATCTGATGGGGGTTTTGGTTTGGTTTGGTTTTTAATTTTAATGTTCTGACACTGTACACGGAAACCTAAAAATACTTCATGCAGACCTAAGTCTTGAGACAGTGATATTTCAGGGATTGCACCATCTCCTTCTGTTATAAATTCAGTGGCAGGTAGCTAAGAGAAGAAAAATGCATTTCAGTTGCAGATTTTTATTGTCAGAGAGACTGCAGAAACTGTTTCTTGGCATGGTAAATCCCCTGAGATCTTTGAGGGCAACGAGTCTGATTTGCTTCAAGCTCTTGTACCCCAGCACCGGATCTGACTATTGGTTATACACTCCTTGGTTGTCTTCAGGATAGAACCAAAGTAAGGAAATGATGGCTTCTGTGAATCTGCTGGTGCTTTCCCAAGTAAAATGATGTGTGCTGTGGGTTCAGTCATCTGCATCTTTCCAGAAAATTAGAGCAATTTGTTTTCATTTCTAAATTCCCCACATTTCTCTGTGGTGCTGAATACTTTGTTTTGCTATCCATAGGCCTAATGTAATGATGGTGTCTTCTGTTCTCAGTGGAGTTCTGTGATTTAAGGGCTTTATTTAAAACTTAAGGAATGACCCTCACCTGAGATCAAGTGGACTAACGGAATATTTGGTAATGCTGTTTCTGGTTTTTCCCTTGAATTAATTTATTATGCAGAGATGTCTTTACTCTTGACCATAAGGCTTCCCATCCAAAGAAATCCTCACAAAGGCTTATGTCCACCCAGTGTGCCAGCCTGCACTGAGATCATTTTTGGTTCACAGCCACATGGTTAGCAAGCTCTATATTCCTCTGTCTACTTAAAAGTATACACTTCAGGAAAGTAGGTGGGCATTTTCATGGGTATGATAAAAAAATGCATGTGATTCTGCACACTTGGAGTGTTGTTAGCATAACCTAAACTCTGCAGTGTTTGGGTCGATCCATCTGGCCATGAAAACAAACACTGCTATCCTGTCAGTCCCTCTCTTTCCTTGGATTGCAGGTTCTCTTGGTCAGAGATTTCTTTTGTTCAGCAAGCACCTCAATAATACAAACAATAATAATGCAGTACAGCTTCCCGCAGAGCTGCATAGATTCATCATCAGCCTACAAGGGGCTGCTGCAAGATTTATTCTGGGCTTTTTCAGGTGACAAGTTAGCCATCCACTTCCTGCTGCTAACAGAACTGAATAAAATTTTCACAGCCAACAAATAAAAAACAAACTGCAGACAGATCTAGAAATCAAAGCCATTAACGGTAAAACATGGTACCAAAAGTGAACCTTCCTCCTTCTCTCTCTTCAGTCACATCTTGATGTGCACAATCTGGCAAGAAGAAAAAAACAAGAGTGGAAGTGGAACTCCTAACTCATTAGTTTCTTTCACAATACAGCAGCATGGGAAGTGTCCTTTCTTCTCCTGTTCAGTCTGGAAGGTCAGTGCAATGACATGACTGATTCTTGGTGATTATACTTACAAAACCAAGTAAAGGGAAAGCAATTGGTTGCCGGTTTATGTGTAGCTCCTCATGGAATAACAATTCCCTACCTATTTCTAATTCCAGTTTCTTTTTCTGTGCACAGACCATAAAAACCTTACGACCAATTTATAAAAGTAGTTACTCTTTAGGAGTAACTTTGCAGTCCTGGAGATGAGTTAGTGTTGCTCCTTAAAATGTAGCTTCATATCTGAGATACGTAATAAATTAAATTTAAAACCACTTTATATTGCAAAAATTATATATACTGCAATCCATTTGAAAATAGAAACAGTGGAGAGGACAAATGAAAAAGTCTGCGACTGTGCAGAGGAAGCCTCCCCACATTGATTCCAACCCAGGTCTGTAAATCCACACAACAGAGGCCCAGCCATGCTGTGCGGAGGTGACAGGTTTGGTTTGGGAGCACTGGTTGTGTTTTTGTGGAACTAATAGGCCACAGCTCTTCCTCAAGCTCCCATTTCCTTGCCCTTTAGTGTTAGCTATCCTGGGAATAAGCCAAGTGTCTCTTCTGCATTTCAAGTGGACTTGGGCTAAAGATACCTCAGAGTTGTCTTTGATAGAATGCTAATGGAACTCAAAAGGAGGCTGAAAATCAATTTTGCATTTATATAAAAAATGTTATTTTATGCTGCGAGATGTTCCTCTTACCCTTGTCCTTTCCCACTGCCATTGTTAAAGGCAATAGAAATGTTGAGAATTGTAACACTGAGAATATCGTAAAACAAATGAATAATAATATGTATCTCAGTTTGTAATGTAAACTCACTTTAAATTCAAACAGACTATGAAAAATATTTTACATCAGTGAAGTACTTAATCTTACTGACTGAGGAGGTTTCTAGAATATTGTGCTCAGTTCTGCACAACTTGATTAGAAATATTTGGAGAGTGCTTAGAGATACCAGAATAGTCAGGAAACATCTGATCAAAAAAATGAAAAACTAAAGGCTAAAGAATTCAGTAAGTAACGATGACCAAAGCAGAAAGCAATAGGCTGCAGATGTCTGCAGGCTGTGAACAGTGAGGATGGATAAAAGTATTTAATGTAAGGCACAGAGATATTTAAGTGTAGGCTGAATAGCCAATAAAAGCAGCAGAATAGAGGCTAATATTGAAAAGGAAGTAAAAGGCTTATATAAGTCTTTAAAAATCAGATTTGGCAAAAGAGTATGAAATATGCTATTGGAAGGAATATAATACTGGCAGGGGATTTGTATTAAGATATGTTCTCAGTCTCTTACAGTAAATCAAATGCAGAACTCAGTTGGATTCCTGTGTCTTGGTTTGAGGCTGCAAGTGTAGACTTTGCCAGCTGGGATGTTTTTCTGGGCACACCTAGTTTTTGTAATCTTGTCTTTTAGAAATGCAAGCACTCATGAAAACAGGTAAGGTGTGTCTTAACACTTCCAACAAAACCATCCCCCCCCCTTTCTCGCTAAAGTCTTTGGGGTTTCTGCTCAGTTTAGACTTGATAGTCTATTAGACTTGATACTATGTGGGAGCCAATGAAACTGTCAAAGTTCTTATTAACTTGAAATAAGTTTTTATGTAATTCTGTGTTGACTACATATAATCATGAAAGTATGGCTTGAGAAAAGAGTTATATCTGCTATTTTGTGGAAACTTTCTCTTGGGTTTTTTTTGTAATGTCTTTGATAACAATGCTGATGCAGCTGGGGAATTTCATTCAGCAACTTTAGAACTGCTCGTAAAGAGAAGGTAAAAAACATAAATTGTGACCCTTGGCTGGTGAGCAAGCTGAAGACTGAATTCCCAGTGTATCTTACCTGGAGCTTTCAAACAGAGGGAGAAAATGAAAATTTTTTGGTTAAAGATTGATTTTTTTTTTTTTTTCTGTCGATAAAGGTGAAACAGAAAAAGAGCTTTTAGGTTTCCTCAGCTCACCCAAAACATAGGGACAGAGGTAGATAACTGTTTTTATTCAGACGGAGTATTAGAAGAAGCAGAGGAATCCTTTTGGCTCTATTAGGAAAAAAAAGAACATCTAAGAAGCATTTGTGAATGGACTGTGACATTGGCGCATTGCCCAGCCCATGGAGTAATCTTCATTTAATATGCCAGTGATGTGGTAATTTCTTTGTGCTTTGCTAGGTGGGGAGAGCAACCAGTTTATTTTGGTTTTTATCTAGAATACGGGGTTGGAGTCTTCATTCATTTGCACTTTGTTCTCTAGTATGTAAAACTCAGCATTAACACAAGTACTGTGCTTTAGTCTTAGGGGGAAAAGTATCAGCTGAGAGGTAAGCAAAGCCTAAGGTGTTTCTCTTTGACTGGTATCAGCATTTTAGACACAGCTTGTATTCTCCAATACTTCTTTCAAGTTACCTAAGTAGTAGCTTGTTATACCTTAGTCTGTGGAGTTGAGTTTTTCTGTGATGATGTAACAGATTCATGTTGTAATCATGTTACTCTGTGGGAAAACATTGTCCAAATTTAAATGCTTTGAATTTTGTGTGCACTGGAAAAGAAGATTAATTTCACCCACTCTTGAGCTCTGATCATATAGATAGTGATATAGACCAGACTTTGAAATCGTGTTTATTTGAAATTTTTCTGAGCAGGAAGCACAGTCTGTAGGCCTTTTGGGGGTAGGTGGGTCTTAGTTTGTCCAGGCTCAAGCTTTGAGGTCCAGAGAATATTGGCACTGAAAACAAAAGTAAGGCTGAGGTTTTTCCAGAAGGCCATATTCACACTCAGTTGGAATTTGATGTATGTAGCACTGGCACCACATTTTTACTTTCATTACCTAAAGAAATTGAATATTTTTTTTATTTCCCTGTTTGTCTCTCTCAGTCCAGGAATTAAATTGAAAGAGGGTAGATTTATATTTGACATCAGGAAGGAGGGTTTTTTACAGTGAGGGTGGTGAGGCATTGGCACAGTCTGTCCAGAGAAGCTGTGATGATCCCACCCTTTGAAGTGTTCCAGGCCAGGTTGGATGGGTTGGAGCGACCTGGTCTAGTGGAAGGTGTCCTGACCTTGGCAGGGGGCTGGAATGAGGTTAATTTTCCTTTCTCATTTGGATAGGGCATGTGGGGCAGAGTGGGAAGGGAAGGGGGTGCTTTGGAGACCTGATGTGGAGAGCAGGTCCTAGGCAGCAGCATGAAAGGAGCTGCACACTATTGCACCTTGGGAACAGCAGTTCGGGAATCAAATTTGTGGTAAACTAGGTTTTATGGAATGTCATCTTCTGTACACAAGCCATGGTGTATAGATAGACCTGAAACTGCACCCCTAAAATCATCCGTGTTTTGGGCAGAGTAACGTGGTCACGGACAAACTCCTCAGCCCAGAGCCGGTGCAGTGCCCCAGCTGCAGCTGCCTGCACATCAGCTGAGCCCCCGGGCTCTCTGCTGCTCAGCGATTAGGCCTTGCCCTTCTTCCGGAGTTGAGCCTTGCAGATATTTCCAGGATTCAGTGGCTGTGCAGAGCCACACGCTGCCGGCGGCAGGGTGAGAGGGCCCAGCTCAGGGATCAGGATGCGCTGCAGCCGCAACTCACGGGCAGCCGCCCTTGTCCTGCAGCCAGATCTGCCTGCTGGCTGCAGCGGGAACTACAGCTGGAGCTGGCGTGTGAGGAAGCATTAAATAAGGAACAAATGCGCTGTTGATAATGAATGTGGAGCCGGGAGCTCGGATCATAACCTCTGTCCTTTCTGAGCTGGGTGACTATAAAACACATGCCCCGTTAGAGGGAGCAGCCATGCCACTGTTTCATCTGTGACAGAACACTGTGCACCCTTCCAGACAGGATGTGAAGCTGTAGAAGTGTGGGTTGTGTAATGAAGGGTGCAGAGGTGTAATGCCTAACATTTCCTGGGAGCCAGACAAGTGTCAACACGAATCAATGAACAACCCTTAGAATTTATCTGCTGCTGGTGGGATGCAATGGAGACAAGCCAGACTAAGCAGGCAGAGCAGAGCGGCCCAGAAGTGACCTGGAACAGCATCTGAGGGATGGCCTGTCGTGCTCAGAGCTGAGGCAACTGTGGGGCTGTGTGTGACTGCAGCTCAGCTACCAGAATGCTTCCACTGGGGCTAACAAACCTCACATTCCCTCTGTACTGACCATCAACAGATCACAAAAGTTTAATAAACGTGAAGGGACTCTAAATGCAACTTAGAGCCCCTTTGGTTTCACTCAGAGTTCTATTATACTCTGAGAAGTCACCTCTTAATACTTGGTGTTACATAAGCAGGTGAAGTGTTAGGTAAAAATGCAACCAACAAGATTTCTATTGAATCCTGTCTGACCAAAATCCAGGGAAAAAATAGGTAGCAGTAGGGTGTTTTACGAGTTCTGTTTCAACTGACCTGGGATTTTTTTGACCTTTAATTAACAGAATTGCGGGAATTTATTTCTGCTAACTGCAAAATAACGAGATCATTTAGCTGTTTAGTAATAGTAACCTTTTTCGTCTAAGTACAGTTTAATTAAGCGCTAATAATGCAGAATTTCAGACAGAACCCTGAAAACAGCATGCTAATTACTTTGCTTTATTAAATACTATTGGCACCAAGTATTTATAACCTTCAAGTTACCTTGCCGTAATTAGCTCAGTTCTCATTAGCTGCTACCTCAGCCTCCAAGAAGTGAAAAGTTGGTGAAGGAAGTTAGAAATATTTCTTAAATCTCTTGGTTACCTAGATGAAAGAGCCTCATTACTTGAAAATATGTAATTGCACCATCATCAAGATCATTATTGTATGTGATAAAAAAACAACTCTAAAGGAAGACCCAGTGACATTTAAAACAGCGTGTCCTGATGAAAAAACTTTGGATTGAAATCATTTGAGCAACGTTTTCTGAAGTGGCTCTTTATATTTTTAGGATTCTTTACTGGACCTCAGATTCAGATACCTAGTTTGGACACATAAGATGAAGCTGTGGCTCCTGAACCTTTTTCTTCTGTTGGACACTGAAAAACTTAGGGTGCACATAACTGGGCTCCAGCCCGATACTTTATTGACTCTCTGAGGGAAAACTGGGTTACCTGTTCTCCACCAGCAAAACACTTTGCAGAAAAAGCTGAAGGTTTTCTTTGTTTTTTTCTCTTGCCCTCCCTGTGTCAGCTCTGCTAAAAGAGTGCACAAAGACAAATTAAGCTTTCTTGTCCTTTGTCTGAAGGATAGACAAAATGTCTTTTTCAAGTACACCCCTACATCCAAAGCAATTATGCTTTCTCCTGCATAGATTAAATGGTTATGGTAATGGGTGTCAAACTGCTACTCTTGGAAATCCAGAAAGAGTAGACATTGCATGTTATTGATGTTCCAAAAGACAAAATTTATCATGAAGGAATCATTTTTCCTCAGAATCAAAATAGTCAGTCCTATAAAACACTGATTCCCAGACACTTGGGTTGGCCCTTCACTGAGGCTGTCTTCTGTTCCTGCTTGTCATGCTGCTTCCCAACACCCCAGGTTCTGCAGGAGGGGGAGGTTGAGGGTGGCAGGTGGTGTGTGCGTACCTGCACAGCAGCTTCTGCTGCAGCACTCCGGAGTGTGGAAAGGCAAAGTGATGTCCCAAAAAGTGCAGCGTAAAAGGACATTGCATCAGTTACAGCTCATTAAACCTCTCTACACCAAGAACACCACTCAGAAGTTGAAACGGCTTTAGTTCTGTTTCTTTCCTCTCTTGCAGGGTTGAACTAAAGAGGAAATGCAATATGGAAAAAGTAAAGCTACTTCTGCATGAGAGTTCCCATAGAGGGGCTTGCTGTGCTTAACTTGGGTGCTTTCACATTGCACTTTCTATTCCTTTGTCCTTCCTCTGCAGAAGGTCCTTGCCTTTATTGAAGAGCCGACAAAACGTTAGAAATTTTCCTCAAAAGCAAAATAATTCCTAATTTAATGGCTCCTTTGATAGTGTTGTCAGACAATAAAACAGTTAAGCAAGCAAGAGTTGAGAGATGAGATCTGCTTCCCAAAAAAAGGAGGAGAAAGGCTTTTTGGAAAATGAGGAAGCTGCCCTTGCTTTTGTTGCTGACATGAAAGCATGTACTGATGTGAAGTGTAAGATGTTAATGCTGCAGCACTGTGAGGCTCTGTCTGTCTGCTTGCCAATTTAGTTGAAATGTACATCATTACAAGTAGAATTAACAGCATATTGAGCTATTTCTCTTTTCAAGTGCCTGAGTTCTTAGCAGCTTTTCAGCAGGAAAATAGTCATGAATATATTGGTGTGACTGCACAAAGAAGGCGTCATTCCTCTTTGGTGAACCAGGGTTCAACAACTGCAAGCTTGATTTATTCATTTGATCAGTCAAGGCATTTGGGTCTGAATAGTTTTGTTGATGCTGAAGAAATTACAACTGTCTGTTTACTGAAGACAGGCTGACACTTGTAGCTCCTCTGTGGCAGACTCTAAAGTGAAATCGTGTTGAGATACTTGAGGGCAGGAGGCAGGATAGCTTCCTGGCTATGGAAGTGGGAAGCAGATTTGAAGATAGGAGTTTTATCCTTGGCTTTTCAGCTGATTTACTTGAACAAAAGCTTTTGACAGCCCATGTTATCTGTCCATGCCTGTGTCCTGTTTCTGAGATGAGAAAATCTGTTGTTTTGCTGTCGGGTTAACTTTTGTCTATTCCTTGGATTGTAACAGGGCCTTTTTCTGAGATACCTATTTTTACTATTAGTGAAGAAAGGGGTCTTTCATCATGTGTTGAATACTTACATTTGATTTCTGGCACTAGGAATTTCCTAAACCTAGTCTGTGAGCTTAGAAAAAGTTCGAAAGAAAGTACTCCATTGGAGCCATGTACACGTTAGGGATTATGCAGCCAGCGATTTATTTTCTTTATAGTACCAGCAGAAATACAACACGTACTAAATAATTATTTATAAACATATGAAGACTTGACTAAACGGTTTTAAAAGACTGTCTTCAGTACTGGTGTATTTATGTAACATCTCATACAGATGCCCAGAGGGGCTGTTCATAAACAGTCATAAAATATCCAGAAAATACCAGCAGTTTACCTTCAGCTTATAAAACAGCATGTAGAAATTACATTTCAGGCTTTTCATCCCCCTGCTTTTCTCTCTTTCTGTCTTTCTGATGGAAACTCACAGTAATAGGCCCTGCCATCTGCTACTGTATATTTTTCATGAGTTTTAACATTTGTTTTTAGAACCTGAAAGATGAGTAAAATGTCAAGTTGCCCAGAAAATAATCGTAGGCACGACAACTCAAATGTTAGCTCGTCCTGTCTGTACCCAAAGTGGTTCACAGCAGGTCTGTGGCCTCCCTCTTCTCAGGCAGAGCAGGTACACCCTTGAAATTAGCTGATACATTGCCAACACAAGGCGAGAAGGTGGGAACCACACTGGTAAAATTAATTCCCAGGGAAGAAGTAAACTCTGTTGCATTGTTACAGAAATGTCATGGGCCTCTTGCAACCTTTCTCCATCCTCCCTTTTAAAAGCCTGTTTGCCATTCTTGTTTTCCATCCTGCTCAGACCAGACTGGAGGTGAGAAGCTGGGAAGGTGTTAGAAAGGTACAGGATAAACCCTTCAGCTCAAAAAATGCTCACAGCTCTTAATGTGGAGGGAAAGAAGCAAGCAGCCCCTTCGTGCCACCTCACTGTCAGGCTGTGCTCAGGATCCCTTCCCCTCGTCATCGTGTGCCCTTAGCACAAGAAGAGAATAGCTGTATTATTTGCCTCCTACCTTTTTAAATGTGCAGAGGTAAAATTATTTCACTGAATAGGTTCTGAGAGCTCGTGGTTGGTTTTCCTACAAATCCAGTGCAGATTTGCTGCCTTTCATTAGAATAAGAAGGCTCCTCAGAGATCTTTTACTCTCAGCCTGTGCAAAAGCCCTCGTTACAGTATTGCAAGATTTTTCACTTAGTATTCCACTTCCTAAGTCTGGAGCTTGTTTTCAATTATCTCCATTCTGTGCTTCATTTTGCTCATTCCTTTAGAATGTCTCTTGTTCACAGGACAGTTTTCGGGCTTTGCAGTGAAAGAAGACAATCTTTATCAGGTGAGCCCTGGGAAAGACCTGAACAAGAGCTTGTGTGCTCTAATAAGGTGGATATTGCCTCAATCTGTGAAATGGGGCATATTTTAAGGACTTGTAAGTTGAGCATACTATGCCTATTACCTAAACTGGGCTTGACTTCCTAGTATTTAGTTGTCATTGGCATATAATTGTAGGCAAATCACTTACACAATGAAAACGTTCAGGGGAACTAATTCAAATTACTGGCTCATATTTTTCAAGGCACAAAGTTGTCATTGCATTTCAAGAGTAGGGAGCCTGCTTGACCTTTCAACCTTTGAAAATACCCAGTCATTTTAATCTTTTCCCCCTTCATAACACAGTTACTCTTCTCTGACAATAGTAATGCTTTCAACCACTTTCTTATAATCATTGTGCTATACTGTATGTTGACTTGGAAAACTTTTTGATGACCTTTGCATGTCTGTTTTGTTCTTGCTTTGCAAAGTTTGGAAAAGTGGGTTTCTATGTTACACCTGAGAAATGGAATGAGAGAACAACAGCAGGGTGTAAGAGTTTGGGAGATAACTGCTGAATGTAGTAGGTAAATCTTATGGGTAACAAATCAAGAAGAGCATATTGAAACCGAAGAGTGAAGCTGTACCTAATGAATAATTCTTTCCCCCTTCTTCCTACATGCTGGTTTTTTTGTTTGCACTACTTTAGTGCAAGTACACGGATGCTGACAGTCAGTATGCTCCCTATCTGAGAAGTGAGTCAGAATTTGGGGGAATCTGGGATCCAGTTCCTTAATGTGGAATAGGGTTGATTTAGCTTCTTGCTGTCTCTCTAGATTTTTCTTTCCGCATTACCCATGATTTTGAAACATGACTGAATTGCTGTGGATGTACTTGAGCTGATGTACAGAAATGTAATTCAGTCAGTTGCTCTTCACCCTTGTGAATGGAGCAGTGCTGGGGGGCAGTAGAGATCTGAAATTCATTCCTGGCGGTGGCCCAGGTTTACTGAGGGACCAGTGGAAGGTCTTTTCCCTGTGTGCGCCTTTGTTTTCCTATCTCATGATTTAGGGAGTAACCCAGTATTTAATAGCTGGTCATCTTTGTGAGGAAAATGATGAAGTTTTCGTGCGGTCTTTAATTTTTATTTGCTAATAAAAATATCTGTACTGCTCTGTCTTACATAAAGAGCTGTTTTTAAATAGCAAAACCAATTGAAAAGACATGTAACTGTAAAAATACTTATATTAAATTTCTGTGCCAGGTTGTGTTTTCTACAGATATGTTTATATGCTGGGTTGTTTCTTTTTCAGGCCCTGCTTGACACTCAGAATCTTTTGAGAGCCCAGATTACAAATTTTACTTTCAACCTGGGATTTTCAGGGAAATTTTATCACACAGGTAAGAACGAAACCCTAAAATCACTTTGATTTTGATGGTGTTGTTCATAGTGTGAGGACAAGTAGGAATGATAGATTCTAAGGGCCTTAGTGTGCTGTGTTCCTGCATTAGCTGCTGGTGTGGAACAGATTAAATGCCTTCCCCACCTTGTATTAAAATACAGTTCTTTTAGTTCCTCTGGTTTTGAGTGGTAAATTCTACCAATCACATAAAATTTTGTATTGATGTCACTGAGGGATCTGTTGACCTACCACAGCTCATCCCTGTGATTGTTTCATCTCTACTATAGAAATACAGCAATATATATTATCCCTTAAAATAATTTTGTACTTAAACCACTGTAGAAATAGGGAGAGATAAAAGAGAGGGTATTAAATAGGATGTGGGCTGGCAAAGTGGTTCTGACTGTCCCATTTTGTCATCAGTGCCTCAGCAGGAAGTATTTTAACTGGTCTCATTTTTATTATGTTAATATTATTCTTACATTTTCCAACATTTGTAGAACTATAATAAAAGTAGAAACTTTACTTCAGGAATATTCTTTCTTTTTTTTCTTCTTCCCTCTTCAGGGACTGAGGAGGAGGATGAGGGTGATGACCTGCTGCTGAGATCTGTGGATGAGTTCTGGTGGTTTCCCCACATGTGGAGTCACATGCAGCCACACCTCTTCCACAATGAGTCCTCACTGGTGGAGCAGATGATTCTCAACAAAAAATTTGCCTTAGTGAGTTATATTTTTGCAGTTTTTATTTAATTTAGGTATTCAGAAACCATTATTCTGTTTAGATTAGAAAAAAAAGGAGTTTCTGAAAGAATAATTACTCCACTGAACGGTATCAAATGACTTTGTGAAACCACTGCACGTTAGGGTTGGGTGAGTGTGCCATTTTCAAAGATGCGTTTGTGCAGTGCTACCCAATAACATCTGATATATATTCCCTTTGGATCAACTTTATGTAAACTTGTTTTGAAAAGCATCGGCTGCATAATTATTTACTCACAGCAAAGATCTGAATCAAAATGTTTCAGTGAGAATATAAGAAAAAATAAGAACAGATTTTAGGTCTGAGGATATTGGAGAACAGATCACAGTTAATCTCATTCAATAAACCAGAACAATATTGCCATACGTAAAACATGTTATTTGTCTGAAGAGGGGGTCTAGTGTTAAGACCTAAATACGCGTTGTATCAGAATATCTCAGCAAACATAACTTGTTCACTGAACTACATCTGCTCTTCTAACAGCCTGATTTTTCTTCTTCCTTTTCAAAATACACTGGCTGCTCTTTAGCTGGCAGGTGATGACTTTGTTCCTGGAAGGAGCAGGGGGATTTGAAGTACCAGAACAACAAAGAGTGCACTTAATGGTCATGTGTCAGTGAGTGTAGGAGGCCAGGATAGACCTGACTATCAGCCAGTTAAAGTTTGTATTTGAAAACTTGGCTTTTAAGTGAGACACATGCTTTCTTTCAAACAGAGAGTCCACCGTTTACTGTAAATTGTAGTTGTACTGAGTACAGGACAGCTCTACTTCAATGTTTCCTTTCAAGAACGCATTACAGTAGAAGTTAAATTCCTGAAAATTTAAAAATCCTGTGTCCAGAATTGCCCTTCTAATATGATTCTGTGTACTGGTGCAAGCTCCACTGGAAATAAAATGGGTCCTTGTAGTTCTGGTGTGGCCTAAGACATCCTCTGGGATTAGTCTGCAGGATGTAATCGTCAAAGTGTGTTATAAGGATAATGCATATTCAACCCTGGTTTACGTAACTTCAGCAATTGCCATTTTCATCACTACTTTCAATGCTCTTAACACAGATGCCTTCCATTAATTTTTTTTTCTTGTTTAGACATACAGACATGAAGCTACTCATTAATTTCATTTGCTCAGAGCATTTAAATTAATAGCAGAGAGAAGTATCCACTTTTTTGAAAGAGGCCAAAATCGCTGATGCCTCATGCATTATCTACTGAATGTGTGTATTGTGTGGGAGATGCTCAACTGGGTAATTACAGTCAGTAAGAAATAATGGAGACACTACTTCACTGAAGATGACAGGCCCCTTATTAGAGTGAAAGATTTAGATTACATATTTGTTACTGCCTATTGTGAAACTTGAGGGGAAAAACCTTAAAAATCAGACTTTTGTTTATAGATAAATGAAGGGGATTCAGTGGGACGTTAGAGAATGCAATTTTTTATATGTTCTGTGAAGATTTTCCTATCTGATGTTTATGCAGGCTTAAGGGAAGTAGGAAAGATAAAAGGAAAAAGAATTGGATTATCTGTGATGGAATTAAATTGTGTAAAGCTGTGTAACTGGTGACGTATCCACTCCTTATCTCCTCGTGCAGTACAACCAGGAGGGCCGATATTACTCGTTCCTGTTTGGCAGACTACACATGGTGCCCTGTATGTGTGCCATAAATTCCTAAAGGGACACAAGAATTTCACCATTCTTGTAAACATAGAGAAGTCAGGGTTCTCCACTATGATTGAACCAGGCATGTCTATTACACACAATAAATGGTTTTACTAACGTCACACCCCCATTTTTCTGGAGATTTTCATGTTCCCTGGTGTCTAGTTCATTCAAAGGAAGAGGTCCAGGTATCAGCCAATGCTTTGCACACACAGTGTGATTAGGAAATATGGTGAAGATGACCGTATCAATTCAAGCCATATAAAAAACTAAGACAGAATTCAAAGGCAGTGCAAGGGCAAAGTGATGTCTTATGGACTGTGCGTTCTGCTAATCAGATTATCAAGGAGTATCTGCTATATACTGTTCCTTTGAAAAGTAACCTGAAGGAAAATGCGTTGGATGTGAAGAGAATGTAATAGCAGCAAGGTGAGTATGTACACAGGATAAACAGCAGGAGTCTTCAAAAATGGGAAATGTGCTTCAAAAGGATTTACTCTACAACATCTGCCTGTAGACTGTTACAAGTGCTTATCTTCTCTCCATTTTTAACATGACACTAAAATAGTTAAGCTGGTTTTTGAAAATGGATTTGTGTTTTGAATGGACTGGAGGGGAAATGCAGTGACTCTGAAATTCACCTCCTTATGCAAGTAGTTGTGAAGGGACACGTAGTGGAAATTGCAGTTTTGTAGCTGTAGCTGCCAAATGCTACGTGTTGTGTTGATTATGTGCCAGTGATTTTCTCTCTGAAATGGGGGTTTGTGAGCAAAATCCTTGCAAGAACTCAAAAGAGTGCAGCTTTCTGTTTAATGTAGATTGAAGAAACCAATGTAAAATACATTTATATCCTTCTTCCCTGCATACTCATAAAAATATTTAGTAAAAAGGCTTTTGTCTTAAAATCCTGTGTTTCGTCTTCACCATGCTGCCTTCCATCTCCTTCCACATCAGCATATTTTGATATTACTGTTACTTTCATTTCCTGTTCTTGGTCTTTCACAAACAAAGCATTTGAGGAATGCCAAAACATCTGATTTCTTAAATTTTTGAGGGCAGCCATTGTTCTGTCATGTTTTAGGAACATGGTATTCCAACTGACTTGGGCTATGCAGTGGCTCCACACCACTCTGGAGTCTATCCAGTACACGTTCAACTTTATGATGCCTGGAAAAAGGTCTGGAACATCAGAGTTACCAGCACAGAAGAATACCCACATCTGAAACCTGCAAGATATAGACGAGGCTTCATCCACAAAAACATCATGGTGAGTTGTATTGCTGATGTTCATTTTGTACTCTACCATTTCATGAACAATTTATTTTTAAGTGGAAAGGCAAGGTATCCTGAAAGTTCACACTGTGAGAGGCACGTATTGCTATGCATAAGTAGCAAGATATATTTGACAGTGTCTTGTTAATTAAAATCAGTCTGTTGCTGGTGATGTTTCTGCTGATGAAGGTGGCGTTCAGGCACCCTGCTGTCAGCAGTTAACAGGCTGTTAGCTGTTCTAGGCCCACGGTTAATGCTGGTTCAGAGAGCTCAAGGAAAAAGTCAATTTTGCATCATTTAACACAATATGCTGGGTTAGATTTCTATCAGGTTTTAAATTTGCATGGTACCATTAACTGCAGAAGAATATTGCCAGGTTATGCCATCTCAGAATCTGGATCTTGGTGGGTACATATTTTGTCTTCCCTATGAACTGCGCATGATTGTCCTTGTTTGGCTTCCTGCCGTACACAAATGAGAGCTGGGCTTTGCAGCCTGGTTTAACCCGGGTGCAGGCAGAGCCTCAGGAGCTGCAGGGAAGGAAGATACCCCCACACCACCTCCAGGCTACCAAAGTGCTCTCAAATCCCACTGTGTTTGTGACTTGCACAACTCACGGCGCTGTCACTGACAGCCACGTTTGCCAAAGGAAGGGCTTGTACACAACTGACACGGAAGGCGTTGTGCTGCTGCCATCTGGGCACTGGGGCGGAGGCTATTTCGGATTCACATCTCGTCATCATTATCTCAGAAGTGTTTCAAAACAGCTTTCCAAAATACTTGGTGGCATGTTGCCAAGTAACTTTCTTTTGGAGCGTGTGGGAGAGCAGTGAATGGGGGCCTTGTGTTGTACCTCTGGCTGCAACAGGCACTTTGGGGAGGTCAAGTGCCTTGGCACAATACTGCCACTTAGAACAGAATTCTGGTATTGTTCTCGGGTTGCCATGGATACCACTTTTTTAAGCTAAGTTGTAATATTTTAACGTTTTGATCTGGTTTTGAGTGAAGCAAATGAAAATGATCTCCAGAAATCCAGGAACAAAATTGACACCATTTAGGGTTGAACTACAGTTTGTTCTCCTCAAAGCAATCACTGCATTTGAACTGATAGGTTTGTGGATGTGCTCAGGAAGCACAGCGCATTTGGGGAAGATGGATTGACTCAGAATCTCCAAAAATCTCTTCCATCAGTATTTGCAAATACACGTCATTTGAAGACATGTAATGAGATTTAACCCAAGGACACTGCAGCCAAAGGTCTGTTTCCAAAACCAGTCATATAAAACCACCTGTTGGGGGAGTCTCGAGCTTTCAGTTCTCCAGGGCAAATGCATCAATATTTTACATCTCCAGGCTAATAGTAATGAGCACACTCAGTAAGACCATGGTTGTGTAAGGTTTGTCGGAGCATCTCCCATCCAGTTCATTCCCTGCCTCTGTGAAGAATTGTTCTCATATTTTCTTAATGAAATCCAAAGGTTTTTTAAAAACTTAGGCAAGTTAATAGCAGATGTACAAATTCCATGCGTTTTCTGACAACACAGAATTTACAATCTGTGATCACAGTGTTCTCTACATCACAAAAAAAATGTTGAGAAATGAAATTGCAAGAAATAAAGAGTATCTGCAAAGCCACAGCCTGTGTCAAATTAGGCATTTGTATGCTTTAAAAGTTCATCTATCTAAACAATCCCAGTTAAGCATTGTACATGAACATCCATATTCAGGTGCTGATTTTCCATAACGAATAGACATAACTGAACTACTCCAGCAAATTACTTTCTGAATTCAATAGAAAATATTTTGAATTTCTCATGAAAAACATAACTGCATTTATTAGTTCTTCATTTTCAAAAGATTTGTTCTTGGAATCTTCTTAAAAATTATTTTGCTTGTACTATGTATTTTAACTGGTCCTACAAAAGCACAGCTGAATGAGTAAATCTTTCTTATAAGCTGAACATTATTGGCAAAATTCCCTGTGTGTCAGTGTAGAATTATTATTGGTGGTGATGCCTAAGCCAAAAAAGAAACCAATGTGCCTTTCCAGTTACAGCTTAAATTTACAACAAAACCATCATTCAGATAAAAGTGGAACTGATTGATAGGATAAAGACTGATAATACTTTAGATTATCTTTCACATTATTTTAAAACTTTAGACTTCAAATACTTGGGTTTAGGATGAGGTGTTACAGACAGAATGAGTTTGAGGAGGCTCTGGAATTGAAATTTGGTGGTAGAGGTCAGTCTCCAATTTCAAAGAAAATGTGAATTTTTGGATGTTATGATTTTAGTGATAGTAATTCATCTAGATCATTATTGATTTCTAGCCAAGTTGAGATGCCAAATATACCCAGCAATTACCAGTTATATGTTACTTCTCTGTCTTCTATTATCTCATTAAAAAAATAAACTCTTGAATTTTTTCTTTTTTTTTTTCATAAATTCAGGTGCTTCCTAGGCAAACATGTGGCTTGTTCACCCACACCATTTTCTATAAAGAGTATCCTGGAGGTCCAAAGGAATTAGACAAAAGTATTCAAGGAGGAGAGTTGTTCTTCACAGTGGTTCTCAATCCAGTAAGTACAGTGGAATTTTGAAATGTTTCTAAAAAATTAATTAAAGGAAAGGTTACTGAAGGTTCCAGGGCTCATCAGCTGGGTCTCTCAAACAGTTATGGTTATTCACAGTGAGTTCTTTTGCTCTCTCAATTAATTAAGTTCTAATATTATACATGTTCTGTTGTACAGAGCAGTCTGCACCTTTTTTTGACAACTGTTTTGTTAGTAGTGCAGCAGTACTAGCCTGTCTTGTTCTATACTTTTTGTATGAAATAAGACCTCTGAGATTTAAGTTTTAGAAGAATTCAAATGTAAAGAACTGCTGTGAGTATCTCAGGTATTCTCTGCTCTGTCGTGATAAAGTCGTGATAACAGCTCTGTTGGGAGCACTTAGTGAGGTGAGAAGGCTGCAAGCAGGGAATGCTTGGGCTTTGGTCAGTTTTGAGAAATTTCAGTTGCTGTCTCATAGCAGCTTCAAAGAAGAGATCCAAGTGAAAAAAACCCACAGTTCAAATAAAAGATCTGAGTAAGTGAACAACATGTGCTTAACCTTGCATTTACCTTTAATGGAAGATAAACAAGAAGTGAGGCTACAGAACACTGACAGAAGAGAGCAGTGTAGTACTTCCAGGTGGCATGGGATTAGGTCACTTGTTTCAAAACTGACCTTTTAGACAAACTTTTAGATGAGCTTTTCATTTGGGGTCCAAATCAAACTTATAAATAAAATTCTGCTGTTCTACCGAAATGTAGTCACTGGGAACAGTAAAGAGAACAAAACCTATTTCCACTCAAATCTTTTGGAATAACAGCCTAAATATTTTGTGCCCTTTTTTAATCTTCCACAATTTAATGCAGTCTGGAGGAAAACCATTTCTGAAAGCTTCTTCACTATTTCTTATTCAGGTCTGTTTTCCAAGCCTCACGTTCTTTTGGGCTATAGTTTTGGTTCTTTGAGAGCAGTTACTTTGTGTTGTTCCTGTTTTTCATATTCATGTAGCAGAATTAAATAAAAACTTCACTTCCTTAGCACATGTGTGGTTTTCCTTATAAAGGGTGGCAGTGGTTGCAGCCGTAGCTTGATGATGTGTATCATTCCAGGCACAGCACAGAATCAGTCACAGAATGGTTTAGGGTGGAAGGGACCTTCAAGACCGTGTAGTTCCAACCCCAGGTTAATAGAGCTGAGACCTGGAAAATGCATTGGGTGGGGAAGGTATTGGTACCATAGCAGTGCTATGGCAATATGTGGCTTTTGACTATAAGTTACTAGTTTAGTAGATTAGACTTCGTGGAAGGCACAGTAACAATATTTTGAGTCGGGACAAAATGTATTCCACATTGAAATACAGCCCCAACAGCTGAAAACTGTTTTACACCAGTAGGGAACAGCAAAATTTAATAGAGTGCTTGAGGCACAAGCCTTTTAAATTAAAAGGATGAAGGAAATAGAGGGGAAGACAAGATAAGCAGTAAAACATTCTTGATTTTTGATATTATCGTGGAGGTTTGATCATTCCTGCCTGACATCCTGGAATGTGAGTACAGTAATGTCTCTTCCTACATTACAATTAGGTCTTTGATTCATGCATTGCTGTGTAGACTGTGTGATCACCTACTTCTGAAAATTTTGATATCCCCAATACAATACAGGCTAAAAGAATAGAAGTTAAATGCAATGTTTTCTAAATATAACTGTAAATGAGTATTAGGCCAAAAGCTGCCCACGATTCCTTCTAAGGACTGCCTTTAAAAAGATGCATCTGTTTTTAAATATCTGCCTATAAACAGTTTCTCAAATTCTAAGCATTAGCCTGGCAAGTAGTCAATTTAAAGATTAAGGTTTGAACCTTTGTGGGTTTTGGGTCTTGCATGTATTTATATTACAATTTGGAAGTCAGAGTTGGGTAAAAGTTTAGACATCAAAATGAAGACTCAGTAGCTTTAGAAGTCTGTCTAATTATGGAGTGGCATTTTGAATTTCATAAGCTTTCCTGTGTTTTCATTAAAATTGCTGGATTTCTTTATGTGAAGCACCTAGCTTTTGAGAGGATGCAAAAATGCCATTATGAGGCATTTTCAAAACATTGTTTTTCACTGATACAAAACTAAGAAGAGAAAACACTACCCATGAATCATCACAATGTCAGCTAAACAATGTTCTCAGTAATGAGTACATAAACAGTTAGTTTCCAAACCTGGAAAATGTGAATGTGGATTAAATGTTAATCTCAACAAATTGCTTCATTATATTTAGTTTGGAAGTGAATACAGTTTTTGAGGTGTAAGTTACCAGGCTGAGACTTCAGAAACGGAATACCCTACATTGAAATAAGTGCCCCTAAGAATGAAGCCAGACATTTCTCAGTGGTTTGGCTGTGCAGTGGTGTAAGAGAGGCTCTGCCTCTTTACGGTGTGCTTGATCAGCCACCGTGTGCAGGATAAACCACAAAAACCCACAGGACCATGTGTGCATCTGTGAGTTTTTGTCATGAGAACCAGCGCGATGGCCCTGTTCCCAGGGCATTGTACAGGCAGATGTCCTGCAGGTGTGGAAAGCCTCAGGAAACCCTGCTCTGCAGATGCTGTTTGTGTAACTGGGAACCAACAGCTGGCTTGTTGGAGTAGCAAATCTCATGGCTGGCAGGTTGTGTTCGTGTGGTTTGCATCGGTTTGCACCCCCCCACTGGTGGCTGGGATGTGATCCTGACCACTATTCCTGTTTTCTTCATAAAGCACCCCAATTCTGAAGTGCCACCAAGCTGAAAAAGAGCCAAAGCACTAAAGAGCACTATTACCCACTCTTCAAGTAATATTTTGTATGTCTGTCTCCTGTTAAAGATCTTGCTGACTGCAGCGGCCCTCGGGCGAGATTGTGCTATATCAGGATCTTGCACAAAATGTTTCACAGGAAAAGAAAAAGGAAACTTCAGCAGCCTGGATTATTGGCATACTGGCATTATTTCTCCCACATTATCAGTGGAGTAATTGACTTACAGGGAGGTTGAGGGACTTGCACTGATTTAGCCAGGGAATTCTGGGACAAAGCCACAAGGAAAACTTGCATTGTAGAAGTGTGTAGTGATGAGTATCTTATCCAGTCAGTCACAGCTCCTTCTCTGGTTTATTGTGTCAGATTGTTACTGTTTTTTCATACCACTGTACTGACTTTGAAACATTTTAGCAAGTATTTTTCCTGATAAACTTCCTAGAATCTTCAGTGATTTCAGATTCATCTCTCTCTGCAATATCCAGTGAAATTCTTGGATTAGTAAAACAAATTTCCATTCAAGGTTTCTTAGAATGAAATTCTACCAGTCTCCTAAATACGTCTTTTGAAGGAAGTGAGCCATTAGGTTTTGAGTTATGTGTAATGAAGAGGTCAGTATAGACACTGCCATCAACTGTATCATTGCTTCTCAGATCCATTGAACTACAGAAGTTACAGATCTGTAGCTTTTCCACTATGAGATGAATGTTTAAGGGTAACCAACAGTTCATGAAATTTTTCTATACCTTCTCTGCCCCTAAGGAAAACAAACAATACAGTAATTGCATTACGTGAACTTACATGCACTTCCTTGCAAAGTACTGTGTGTCTGCAGATGGAACGAAAAGGGAAAATGCCCTGTGGAGAGGAATTTGGTGAAAGCCTTCAAATGGTTGTCAGCCCAACAATGAAACTAATGTGTAGCCAGCTGTGTGCTCTTGACGTGGTTACAGCAGTGCTGATGAAGAGGAAAGGCTGTTAATGCTTTAGGCACTTTGTCTGATTGATCTTAAAATAATTGTAGTCTTTGTGTGCGTTCAGTTCTAAGTATTATTTTCTTCTAATTTTTACCTCTCCCCAGTTGCAGTGAGTAGAGCTGTTATTAAGCTAATTGACTTGCAGCAAGGGAGAAATTATCTCCTTTAGCACTGAAAATGAGAGGATTTGTATGCACTTCAGCAGAACCTGCTGTATCTTAATGTGACCCTGAACTGGCACTACAGAAGAAAATACAAAACCAAAGGCATTCAGACTCAGATCTTCCCTTTCTGCCCATCTTGCTTGGCACAGCCTCATATTTAATTGTACTGAGCGTGAGAAGCAGGAAAGATGGTTCAGCTTGACAGGCTTGCCCCACTTCATGGGTGAGAAAGGCATCGGTTTCATCTCTTCCCTGTCCTCTCATGCCCATAACTCCAGCAACAGTGGCCTTCAATTCAGGCAGGGAGGGAAATCAGTCTTGCCAAGCATTTTGGCTGACTGCAGAACACAAGTATTCTTTGCCTTCCTATCTGTTCTTCAAAACCCACCCATAAAAGCCAGACAGAGTCTGGTATTTTGTGGGTGGAATAGAAAAAAATACAAAAAAAAAAAAAAAAAAATCCTAAATGAACAGGCAGTGTGGAAAGGCTGTGGAACAGACAGAAATAGCTGTCTCTTTAGAATTGATTCCTTTTAACAGTGGGTAGGAAATGCAATGAAATTGTGACAATAAGAAAATTTTACTCTTCTATGAATCCTTAAAATTCATGAATGGAAAGCTTTGTGCCAGTGGTTTAGAGTGAAGCAAGTCTTTTGGACAGTATTACCACTACTGAGTCACAAGGGGAATGAGCAGCAGCTGAAAAGAAACTTGGGGTTCCTGACTGTCAGATCAACAGTTCAGAACTACACCAAATACATAATTTTGTTTGAGCTCATAACTCTTCCCTGGCTCCATGGTGGAGACACCACTATATAAATGAAATTCCACTCGTCATTCTGCGAGTGGACGGGTCCGTAGCAGCTGTGAAAGCAGCAGGACAACCTCAGGGCGAAAAAGGGAGTTGCAGGCTGGAATCTCTGTGGTGGAATTGAACACAGCTTTTCAGCAAGCATCCAGGTCTGAACGGACTGTCTTTCAGCTATTTCAAATACATATTCAGTATAGACTGTTGCTCTCATTTGTTTTTCTATCACTTTGGTGGTCTAATGGAGCAAAACCTGCTGTTACTGAGTCTCTAAATACCTGAAACAAAACTGTTCTGAATAACTTGGAAACAACAGCAGAACTGCAAACAGAGTGTGCACAATGCCAAATTAATTGGAATATAGGTGTTCTGAGAGTTGGATGTACTCTCGTGGCCTGTAAACATGTGCTCAGTAGCTAAAACACCAGCAATATTCCAAAATGGTAAAGCATCTGCTTCTAGTGCCTAGCCAAGAGCACAGAATTAATTGTCAATCATAATTTAACTTCATTTTGAAGGGTTGTGCGTAACTTAGTTGAGTTGGGAGGCCTCAGTGCTGCCTTTTAATGTTGTTGCACAGATGGGAGGGTGACAGAGTGCCTGTGACTAAGGTACCTTGATGACTGGTTTATTAGTAGGAATTCATTCAAGTTGGAATTGCCCGCAATAGATCTATATATGGTAAAAAGACAAGTGCCCAGTATGTAATAAGTGTTTATTACCAATTTTTTCTTATACCAACTCTTCTAGATTTGAAATGCCAAAATAATTAAACTCTTCAAGATCGTCACTGTCCTGCAAGTCTCAGACTTCCCTTGTTGCCACAGCTGACCTCTGAAAAGAGAGTCTTGTCTCTGCTCTGGGGTCTGCTCCTGGTGGCTTATGAGAGACCCCTTGACTCCAGGGGAAGAAGCCAGGAGCCCTAAGAAGGGCTCACTCTTGGGAATTGTAATATTCCTTTGGGAGGCAGGCGCCTCCGTTTTGTCAGGAAACGGCAGCTGTTACCAAGACTCCAGAAGCTTAGTTTGAGTAGTGTCGTTGGTGTATAATTTCAATAGGTGCAGTATCCTAATAATCTTGATTTTGTAGTGATCAGTATTTTTAAAAATACACAGCCAGTTAACATCCATCACAGAAGTTGGGTAACTTGTTCACATTTTGTTCAAGTTTTTTGTCAAGCTTCTCTCTCTGTTCTTGATACACAAATTAGATCATGCTGGTTCATCTTTTCCTGAGACATGATTTAATAGCAGCAACTCCTTCTCGGTCTCAATTCTGGTTTGTTGACCAAGAAGCTGTTGCCTCTAATTGGGAAATGTTGTAGTAAGGAAATGTGCAGCACAGAATGAGCAGTCAAAAAGATAAAAGCTCTTTCTCCTGAGTGCTTGTTCTCATTTCCCTACATTTCTGCAGTGCCAGTCCAAATCCCAAATAAAATCAGGACTGAGAAAGGGGAGCAGACATAACTTAGACCTCTGTCCTTTAACTCTGGGGAAGAAGATCAGCTGGAAGGAGAAGGCAGAGCACAGGAGAACACCTTTTTAGCTCTGATCTGAAAATGTGTGAGAGCAGGAAAGGAGCTGCTGCCCAGAGGCCAGAGTCAGCCCCAAACCGTAATTTTAAAAATTGTCTGCATTCCATTTCAGTTCCCTTGTGAAGGATATTAAATCCCGTGGAGAGTGTGCATTGAAGTGCAACCAAGATGATGGTTTGTTTATGAGGAACAGCTAAAAAAGGGTGATCCTTCTGCACTGAAATAAAGAAAATGCTGAGATGCCTGAAAGAAATTATTTGAGAAGAGTGCTGGAAATAATAAAATCAAATAAGCTCTTTTTATCTGAAAGGGAGGTTAAAATGCTTGTTAGAGTAGATATAAATCCATTCACAACTGCTTCCCTTTTGAAGGAGGAATAAAGAAATATATGAAGCTCTGTTTGCATTTTACAGCATTTCCCAGAGGTGGAAGATTATTGAACAAATAGCGTTATTTACTAGGTCTAGCCTTGGGAGATGGCCACAAAGGATTCCTTTTATAGCTCCTGATTGGTGGTTCCAAGAGAATAAATCTTCAGAAGCATAGCTTGCTCTTAGTTGCAGAGAAAGAATAATTATTCTTGTTAATTAGAACTTGTTTGGATGACTTAGGATGTGGTATGATAGAGTAAATCAAAGCATCATAAACCCTGTATGGAAGGGAAAAAATAATCATTCTGTTTCGGACTGGTGTGAAATGGCAGCACCTGTAGATGGAAGGGGATTGATGTGTGTTCCCATCCTTCTGCACAGGGAAGTGCGGAGTGATCTGCCATCCCTCTCAGCTCATCTGTGATACTTATGATGCCATATGGAAGAGACCTTTTCTACAACGGAAAGCCATGTATTAGGTCATGTATCTGGTTGACTGAGTATGGATTTCTTTACAAGACTCAGCCATTTAAGTTTTCAACCAGCATTTGATCATCTTTTTGTTGTAAATAATTAACCATAAAGTATTTGACTTAAAAAATATAACTAAAATGGGAGCTTAGGTCTCTGATAATTCTTCCCCTTCACTGACACAGTTTTATGTGCTGGAAATTATTTATGATGGTATGTCCAGTCAATTTCTCAGCCTGCACTGACATTCTTAAAATTACTGTGATATTCTCTTCAGGGAAAGAATAATTATATTTTCCCTGAACTAGCAATCTTTTCAACTTCTCTTGCTTTTCTTTCATGGCAGTGCTGTAGCTGTTGGCAGGTGAGGAGTTGCCGGGAGGTGAATTGACATTAAAAATGTCAGAGGTCAGCCCACATGTAGGAAAGAAAGAGGCTGTCAGGAAAGCAAGTTACCCTTCTTTATGGAAACCTGCTGATTGTGTCTTTGGTGAGAACAACGTAGTCCTGTGGCTGCTCTGTTCCTGCTTTGAGAACTGAAATAAAAAAGGACTTGAAAAGGTTATACATTTGATGCCTAAAGGGAAGGGGTTTTCAATCTCAGTCCTACCCACAAAGAAAGATCATCTCCTAGTGATTTAGCAGTGTGTATCTTCTAATTTTACTGTAAATACCAGTTTTTCATTCTTTTCTTTTTCTTTTTTTAAACTGAGGACTGGAATTCCTTTACAAAAGATTAACTTCAGTTTCTGAACTAATTTCAGAATTATGACCATGATAAGCTTTTCTTTTTTTAAAGTGGCTTACATCAGGTCTTACTTTAAATAGAAATTGCTCATTCATGGCATTAGCAGATGTATTTATAAAAAGAGTCATGTTTTAAGTTTTTAATGGAAATTAGTCTGGAGAGTTTATCTTGGGAGAGTTCTACTTTAAAAAGAACTTAAGAAATCACTGGTGGAGAGGTGAGGGTTTGCAGATTTCAGTGGAAGAGCAGACTGTTGCATCAGTGAAAAATTACCTTGGAAAGGGATCATTTCAGAAAACACAGGGTTCTGTCTGCAGCCCTTCCTCAGTCCCTGAGAGCCCATCCTTGCAGTCTGTGTATTCCTGCTCCACTCACCAGCTCAGTTTAGATGTATCCAAAAATGCCCTTCCTATGAGAAACCTTCATGGAAGTACTGCTTCCACTGGGAGCGTAGAGGTGCAGTTGGAGCAAGGGCTGGAGCAGGAGGGTGTATCTGGGGATCACTTTCATAGTAAGATATTGGGAGAGTAAAGACCAGCAGCCTTAAAACTTTGGGGGTTTTTTGTTCGGGAATATTTTATGGACAGCAATTTGAAAGTACGCAGTGAGGTTTCAGATATTTTTTTGGTCTCTTTTGTGTGTCAGGCCAGTGCTTGCAAAATACTTTTGTAGAAGGGATGAACTATTTACTCTGTAAAACTTAGACCTGCAGCCACAAGATTAAAGTCACAGCAATAGAGCTCAGCTGCTTCCTTAGTCTCTGACTTGTTCATGCTTCCATGAAAACAGAAAACCCATTTTTAACATTACATTTGTATTCCTCTTAAAGTAAAGCTGTGGGCACTGTTTTTGCTGCATCCTACAAAGTAAATGCACATAAAGATGATGTCGGTGTTGCCCAACCCCAGGGTAGCATTGCACATCCTGATGCTCACAGAGCTCATGGGACCTGTTCCAGCGTTTTCCTAATTGATTGCATTGAGTTGACTTGAGCAGAAGGATGTAATTCAGTGAGGGGCAAGGGTGGTAAGGGCTGTGTGAATGTGATCGAAGGCTTGCTGCTCTCCTTAAGAGCAAAATGCAAATGAGATTTATATTACCTGGGGCTGCACTGCCATCTAGTGATGCAGAGACTCGAGGCGTGCTCTTCATTTTGTCTCCCACAGATCAGCATCTTCATGACACACTTGTCTAATTACGGGAACGACCGCCTGGGCTTGTACACCTTTGTGAATCTGGCCAACTTCGTTCACACCTGGACAAACCTGAAACTGCAAACCCTTCCCCCGGTCCAGCTGGCTCACAAGTATTTTGAGCTATTCCCTGAGCAGAAGGACCCTCTCTGGCAGGTGAAGGCTGAGCAAGAGATCAGAAAAAAATTGTCTTGGTGGTTTTTTTCGTATTCTTTGTTTCAGTTTCTTGTAGAGAAAAGCAAGTTTAAGTTGGTTCCATAAAAGAGCCAGCTGAAGCTTCAGGATGTGATTATGTTCCGTGTCTCTTGTAAAAGGCAGTGAAATCAATATGCATTAAGATTTGTAATTAAAATTATCTTTAATTTGGTTTTTTTGTGACTTTGCTTGCCTTTAAAAATGGGGAAAGGCAGGCAAGTGCATGTTGTGTTATTTATCTTCTTTTGGAACTGACAGGAATAAAGCATTTGACAGGCAGATTTAGATGCATCTTCTAGCAATTAAAGAAATGAGGTTTTCTCCAAGTGTGTAAGGAGAAGAGGGCATCCAAAAAGAGAAAAGAGCATTAAGACCATGGATACCCTGGTTAGCCAAGTGGAAGTAGATGAGATAGATCAGAAAGTTCACAATAGGCTGGGAACTGCACAAGGAAGAAGTTTGCCAAGAAGCTGTAGGTACCCGAGTGATAATAGTAGCCCAAATAAAATCTTTTTAAGGTGGCTTGGTAGAAATACTCTAAGGAGCAAACTTTACTAAATCAAACATAAAAATATATTTAGGCTTGCTTACTCAAATGTTTTCCAGCCTTGGATATTGCATTTCCAACTTAGAGTCTGAGATTTCAAATCTGTACTTAAATATGCGTCTTGAAATTCTTGCTGGTTTTGAATAAAACATTGAACTAGAGGGAAAAATGTCAAGGATTTTGCATAATACTAAGGGAGAATGATTTTAAAAATGGAAATTAGCCTATATCCGCATTACTTGAAAAATTATAATTACTTAGAAAAGACATTTGTAAGTTACAGTGACTAAGACATACTGTATGTGGTGTATTTTGTCCATAATTAATGTGATTTTGAAGACAGGTATGTATTTTTAAGCCTAAAAGGGGTTCATGGAGGTAATTCCCTTCATCTCAGTGCAGTATTGCCAAACAACAGTGTCAAAAACTATTTGTGAGTAGCATTTCCAGAACAAATTTAAACTGATTTAATTGTAAAGCAACAAAAACCCCAAAGATTCATTAGGTACTGGTTTGA
This sequence comes from Machaerirhynchus nigripectus, assembly GCA_013397975.1. NCBI lineage: Eukaryota > Metazoa > Chordata > Aves > Passeriformes > Dicruridae > Machaerirhynchus > Machaerirhynchus nigripectus. Next base: position 473,964 of record VZRQ01007357.1, read on the forward strand.
ATTTTAGGATCAGAATATGAATTTGTGCATACAAAGCCTTAAATCATAATTATTTACTCTTTTAGTTTAAAAATGCAGCATGTATAGTGTGGTAGCTGTTAGAGAATTGGGGCAACTGTGTATGTGTACAATATATTCCTTCAACATCCTTCTCCTTAAAATAAATTGCAGACATTTAAGAGAATCAGGTTCTGACCTGGTTATGTTGGAAATACCACTCTGAATCACTGGGATAGTCCTGGATTGCACATCTTAGTTGTCAGTCATAAGGAAAAATGATAATTTCTGGTAAGAATATTTGTACATGGGTGAAAAATAGGTAATAGATGTAAAAGGGTAATTTAAGAACCTTATCAAATGTGATTGCCAATGAACTTCTGAGTTCTCTTCTCTGTTTTAGAACCCCTGTGATGACAAACGGCACAGAGATATCTGGTCTAAGGAAAAAACCTGTGATCGGTTACCAAAATTCTTGGTTGTAGGACCCCAGAAAACTGGTGAGATTTTCTTATATTCCAACAAGATAGACTGTGTGTAAGTTCAAATAAGTAAAACAATTAATCACTGTTGGCTCAGGCTGCTCTGTAGGGATCTTGATCATCTAATGGCATTTTTTCATTTTCAGATATCATGCAAATATAGCTTAATAATGTAACTTACTACAGCAGTCAGTACACATTGAAAATGCAGGGTTCAGGTGAGTGTCAGATTTTTGGGGGCTTTCTGTCAAAATAAGTAAACTCTGATAAAGAGATGAACAAGATAGACAAGCTCTTGTCAAACTGGAAAAAGGGAAGGACAGGACAGAGACATCTTTCAAATGGATTGGAATCTGAATTGCAAGTTCTTGTCTTGCATGTGTCTTGTTTATAGATTCTTGTTATTTCTTGGCCTTTTTTTCAAGCCAGAAAATTCCTAATGGACTTTAATTACAAGTTTTAAATACAAGATTGCAGTAGTTTATAAATTGACTTAATGGTTATTTTTCTTCTCTGTCATCAGAAAATTGCATGTAAGCTTCCTTTCATCTTCACCAATCCCCAATAGCTACTCAATGCAAGATTTCTAAATTATTTTTGTGACTGTCTCGTCTACACAAATCATTATTTTTAAAACACAGCTATTTTAAGCAGGAAAAACGGATTTCAACACTGGCACTCCAGTGTCTGTATTAACTATTTACAGTGCTTTAAATGTCCTAATTCCAAAAGCTCAGAAAGCACAGAATCTTAGGTGACATAAATCAACATCCCCTCAGTGAAATGAAATGGAGTAAAGCTGATTTAGTCCCATCTGCGACCATGATCCCCCCAGAAATGTGTGTATGTGTATTTTTATTTTAAATCTTGGACTTTTATCCCATTTGCAGGTACTACAGCCTTGTATTTGTTCCTGATCATGCATCCTTCAATCATTAGTAACTCCCCCAGCCCAAAAACCTTTGAGGAGGTACAGTTCTTTAATAGAAATAACTACCACAGGGGGATTGATTGGTAAGATGGGTTATTAGTATAAATATAAAAGTTTATATATTGTGAACAATAGAAAAATGACATTACTGTTGGTAATGGTAACTGTGCGTATATAAAGTGAGATAAGAAATAACCTTCAGTGTCCTTCTGAAATGAGAAATAAATGCAAGTGAATAATGATCTTACTGCAGAATATCTTAAATGCACTAACTTCAATGAGGCTTTCTTGTAAATATCTGGATATTAATATGTGCATAACAGTAACAAAATATGTATTTCTCGTTACACATGCCTTTGAAGGTGGGACAGTAATGGATGTTAGTTGGATATATGGACGTAAAAGTGATGTTCCTGCTGGAAATCTTTTTTCTTAAGAGAAAAAGATACCATCAGGGAGAGGCATTTTTTCCTTTAAATAGGATGTAGCAATAGTAATAATGTAAAAGGGGGGGCAGGGAAAGCCTCTCAAAATGTTCTTTAAAGATCGAGTAATTTAGGAGAACGTGTCTCTGTGGGTCAGTAAGTGGTGCTGAGACAGAGCCTGTGTCCCTGTGGCCATGTTCACTGTGGCTCCCTGGGAGTCACCAGGCACAGCTGCCCTCGAAGGTCACTCCTCATTCCTCTGCTTTCACAAAGTGCTGCACTGTAAAGCACTGCAGCATGAAAGCTGGTGACATGCTGTGGTGGCTGGGGAGCACCAGTGAAGGATTATTGATTTCTTGTCTTGTTTCTTTATTTTGCCCCCAGTTTAAGGGAAAATACTTTTGTTGCCTTTGACTTTGTATTCATCCATAAAATTAGCAGGGTGAACGCTGTTCTGTGGTCTCAGTGCAGACACATCAGATCCAGTTTGTTTGTACGTCACTCATTTTCCCAGAGTTGTAATTGCTGCGGCACATTCTCACTGGGAAGGGTGGTGAGTCAGCCAGCTGTGCCAGTGGAGAGGTGCTGGATGAATGATTGGGAGTGAGAAGTTGCTGCTGAGGCGTTTGCAGTCAATGAGGAGGACGTGCAGGCAAGGTGTAGCAGCTTCAGGCTGATGGAGCGGCCTGAGGTTCTTCCACAAAATCAATGTTCTCATGTTGCAGGAAAACTGTGCTGCTTCTCTCTTTCCTCCTGCCTTATATACTTCCCTAAGGTGCAGGTACAATTTGGCTGCCACACACATCAGATTACCTTCATCTTAACGTGGCACTGGTGCATAAAGCTCACAGTGGTCAGCCTGTCTGGACCAGGCACATCCCTTTGACAGGTTCTCACTACAGCGCCCACTACACGTCCCACCATCCCTGCCAGGTTCCCACAGTTAAGTCTTGGATCCTCAGAACTCCGTGTTGGTGCAGTTGCCTAATTCTTAGATTTGCATTCTGTCTGCGAGACAGATCTCTCAGACCACCTAGTCTAATAGTGTATTTTAATGCTGGCTTGTAATGAGCTTACCACTTTGTAATTAGATACAAGGGCTCTCCTCATTAGTCCATTAAGGCTGGGATTCCTGCAAGATACACAAATAACAATCAGTTGGATTTTGTTTACAGTTGTGGAGGTAGGGCTTCATCCCTGAGCTGACTCTGACTTGGTCTTTGTTGGGGCTTGGATTTAGAGCAAGGCCAAGGACAGAAGCAGAAAAGGGTTCTTTTAGCTCTCAGAGCCTCAGTATTGCCATTTTTAAAGCAGTACAGATGTAAACTGTAGTCTTCCAATAGACATGGCAGAATAGTAAGATGAGAACTGATACTGCTGTTGTTGAAATGGAGAAGTCTAAATATACCAGTCCTGCATTTCTTTATGTAAGCTTTGTTACAAGTTTCTTGGACAAGTTTCTCTAAAGCCTTCTCAGCTTTGCCCTTACTGAATTGAATGATTGTCTCATGAATGAAGGACTGAGCAAGACTTCTGCAGTTCATGTCCAGCAGAAGAGCTGCACCCTGAACTTTGGAACCTCTTGATATCACACCTAGTCCAATCTCTTTCCATTTTTCACTGATAGCACATCAACTTCTACTTTTTTTGAATTTTCCTTGTTACCTAGAGAATCAATTCACTTTTTTTGTCCAAAATCAGTGTAGTGCCATAGTTGATGTTAAAGGCTTGTAGTCCTCATTGCCATGTGTTTATCATTCTAATTCCAGGACTTCAGTACAACAGCATAGCAACTCCACATGTGATCTAGGACAGATTTGCCCCTAGTGCCTGTTGCCTCTCCCAAAGCTGGCCTTCTCCTTTCCTGGTAGAGCATTCTGAGGCCACACAGTCAGGCTGAGTCATTAGCTTCTAATAATTTTGTGAGTAAAAATGAGTACAACTTCATCATTCTCATCAGACTAGCCCTAATACTTCTGGGAAATAAAAGTCCATTGACTTCAATAGTTACAATTCCAAAGCCAACAAGAGCACATGATTTGATTTAGAAGTAGCTCACTTGTATGAACAGAACAAAGTCTAAGCACTGGAAGAAATCTCAGTCCTTAAGCGTGGTCTTCAGAAGAGGCTGTTATAAATAACATTTATTTTCTCAGTACAGCTTTACTGAAAAGTCAAGAGGGCCAAAGTTTCCCATTTATTGTTTTCTCCAGCAATAAGAAGTGGTCTGAGGGCCAGGGATAAAGAAGTCCTTATATGACAAAGCAATTGCAGGCATGAAACTACAACTTCATAATGGATGAGGAAAGCTCACAAAAACCCCTAAAACAACTACAACCCAATTTTCCCCAAAAATGTGACTCACAGAAATATAAGTGAATTCTGTCACTGCTTAGAAACATTTTACCTGATGAAGCTGTGGGGATTGTTTTGGTGCATCTTCCCCACATAAACAGCCTCTTACTCTTCTCCATGAAAGCAATTCTGATACTAAGTAGCTTTTTCTTACAGCGTTGTACTTCAATTGATGTCAGCAAAAGGCCAAATTTGGAAAACTCAATTTCTGCTTTAGACGTCAGCAGTTTGTTCTGACTGAAAAGTGAGAACTTGCTAATTTTAAGATACATAAATACTGTAACATTTTTTCCAGTTAAAAAAAATTAGCTGCAGTGTCTAGTTACATGTAGTGAGAAGCAAGCTAGTACCAAGTAAAATATGATCAAAGATATAATGTAAAATTTGGTTTGCCTTTTTTTTTTGCAATTAGGCTTTTATTTTAATTGAGTATTCTAAGTAAAATATGCTTAACAGATATTTCAGCCTTTGTGGGATTTTTTAAGTAGTTCTGAGGATGATGTTGCTTTCCCAGGTACATGGATTTCTTTCCCACTCCTTCAAATGTCACCACCGACTTCCTCTTTGAGAAAAGTGCCAACTACTTCCATTCTGAGGAAGCTCCCAAGAGAGCTGCTTCCCTCATCCCCAAGGCCAAGATCATCACCATCCTCATCGACCCGTCTGACCGCGCGTATTCCTGGTACCAGGTATGCGCTTGGGAGAACATGGGCAGGCACCAGTCTGGGTTTCCACCTTGAATCCTCTCTGTATATCGTATCAGGATATATCTGAATAAAGGAGTTGAACTTTTATTCAGCAGCCAGCGACCACATGTGATCACCCTTGGCCTGAGATATCTGTCATTTAAACCTGAAAATATTTTAAGGGTTAAAGTACCAGAAACCACTTTTTCAAGTTTACCTGTAATGTAAAAAACGGTTACTTAGTCAATGAATTTATATAATCAGCACATACAGAAATTAGTATACAGACACAGCTATCTAGTTCATGCTCAAAATACAAGATAGGTGAAGAAATTTTTGTCAGTCAGAGCAACCGGTTTGCCTTGTTCTCGCAGCTTTTGTAGTCTGTAAAGTTTCAGCAGTGTCACTTCTTTTACAGCATCAGCGATCCCATGAAGACCCCGCAGCTCTGAAATTCAGCTTCTATCAGGTGATCACAGCTGGCCCTCGAGCCCCCTCTGAGCTCCGAGCTCTCCAGAAGAGATGCCTGGCCCCTGGATGGTATGCTACCCACATTGAAAGATGGCTCACTTACTTCCCACCTTACCAGGTGAATAAGACTCTTGACATCCTCATCCTATATATATATATACATATATATATATATATACACTCTGCCCTAAAAGTTTACCTTTGTAAGAAGCTTGCCTACTGAATGCTGATCTCAGGGATATCCTACAAATCATTAACCTTCTTCTGGCCCTGTGTAAGATCAGGCCTCAGAAGATGCACATCCTAAGCCCTGAACATCATGTGATAACACCAGACCAGCCAGACAATATCACATGACCAGTATCTCCTTGGGAAATTTATTTCTGGAATGGAATTTTGTGACATTGGCAGCGTGTCTGGCACTGCTCCCCACCCAACAGTTCAAGGGAGGTTGGCTGCAATCCCAACCTTCTGTTTATCCAGGACTCCTGTAGCTGAGACAAGTTGGCTGGAGTCTGCACCTTCTGTTTTCCCAGAGTGTGTCAAGGAGGCTCTGATGCATCTAGCTGGTGTTATTCTCCACATACTCTTTTTTCAGTCAGCCTTGTGTCTCTCTTCATGAGACGCACAATGCTGTAATATCCTGACTCTCGTATGAAATTCTCCTCATTATGTGTTCATTAGCTTTTCTCCACAAGTTACCTGTGAATATTGAATAATACACACTGTTACGCAGATTTTTACCAGATTTTACATCCCACAGTGATAGTGAAGAACCAGCCCCGGTAGCCTTACGTTTTATCTAGAAAAGTAGTGGCTATTAATACAATTTTTTCTTGGCTGAACCAATCTCTCTCAATTTCCTGCCAGTATTTCTTATCTTTCTAGATCCTTCACTGCCATTTCTCTGTTGTCACAACAGCTTCCAATGCAGTATAATTTCAGATCTAATTAAGATGCTATTTACTCTGCTCCCAGGTCATTAATGATGATGACAATTAAGTCTGGGCCTATTATTGTTTCCTGGGGCAGTACTCTCTGTATAATGTAGGAGTTTGGGAGAGATGGAAGTTTCAGTTGCAAGCCTGAAATACTGAATTTCAAATTAAACCTCCTTTTACTTTCTCTGTTGTAGCTGCTAATTATTGATGGACAGCAGCTGAGAAGTGACCCTGCTACTGTGATGGATGAAGTGCAGAAGTTTCTGGGAGTCTCTCCTCATTACAATTACTCTGAAGCCCTAACGTGAGTTAATTAGTTCATCGTTTTCACATGCTCCTACATTCCTAAAATACCAGCTAGTCTGTAAGTCAGTTCCCTACAGAATAAAGCCCCTCACAGTTCTTTGAGCTGTCAGTAGGGTGAATTGTTCAGAACACAGTTTGGGGTTAAATTTTCCATGAATCATTCACTGAGCCACTTGGCTGTTGCAGAAGTAGAGTTCTGACAGACAAAGTGCTGCTTTGTGAGAATTGCATAGGAATTTTGAATGGATCAAAAGGAATTTTACTTCTGTATGTGGAACATGGAATGCTGATAAACATAAACAGAAAGCAAATAGAATTAATTTCTCTTCATTTTTGGCATTAGCTGTAAAACAGATTCAGTTATATCAGTCAGGAATGTAACATCCACTCCTTTGGATTCTGACTCCTAGATTTGGTTACACACAAATTTGATGCCACACAATGTTTGTTTCAGGTTCGATTCACATAAAGGATTCTGGTGTCAGCTCTTGGAAGAAGGAAAAACCAAGTGTCTTGGAAAGAGCAAAGGCAGAAAATACCCTCCTATGGATTCTGAGGTAAAGCGTTATGCTTGTTGTCATTGCACGGGGATGCAGTTGGCACATACGGAACATGACAGGCAAAATCATGAGAAGGGAGAGAAGACAAAATTAAGCAGGTGTCAATTACTTGGCTACCTTTCCCTACAAAGGAAATGTTTAAGATAGCTGTGGAGTGCATAGACTTTCAGTTCTTTATTTCAGATGTGAAGATTAAGTCATTAAAAAAAAAAAAAAAACAGCAACAAAAAACCCCCACAAATTCCAAAACTCTGCGTCCCTTATAAAACTAAGCGTGCTGTTCAAAGCCCTGTCCCCTTTATGGACTTAAGCAGCTGAGGTTCCACAGTGCAGGTTTTCTTCTCACGATCAGATGGGTGTATTTGTGTGGTCCCTTGTCTTTCAGACTAGTTAGACTGTGACAAGTAATGCAGACACTCCTATGATCCAGTTTTAAGAGAGGTTAGGTTCTGTTTCTATGAATTTTATAGATACCTCCCCCAGACAAATGCCCAAATGAGGAAATTTCCATCGGATGAAATGCTGCAGCCTGTACCCAAGGGCAGTTCAGTCTCCTATTCTAGCTGTAACTTTTATGTTGATTCTGCCTTGCACTGCCATTTCATTTAGCCTGACTAAAATGCAAATAAAAACTTACAGTTTGAACAGCAGTAAGAATTAATGTCCCAGGTAAGCTGGGATTTTTTCTCACAGTACTTAAATTATAAATAACTTTGCATCAGTAGATTCACACTGATACAAAATCATTGGGTGAGAAGGATTTTGCTCAGAGATGAGACAAGACTGTGTTTGTGCAAACTCTTGTCTTTTTCAACTCTAAATACTTCTGAAAATGGGAGTTGCTAACTGATACATGTCTACATACAAAGGTATTTCAGAAGCTTTTATTTCAATCGCATTGCAATAAAAGCATCTCCATCACCTTCAGTGTGATTCTAAATTTACAAGACTTGAGAGTAGAATCAAATTTTGCTCTGACTTCAGTGTTCATTTGGGATGATCTTTTTCCCGTGAAATTACCTTTTCGAGTTCAGCACCTTGCATGCAGTAGATAGCATAAAACAATAGAAATTGCATAAGAGGAAGTAAAGTTTTCACAGAGGTCAAGCCAACTTTGAAATCTTGAATTCATAGCAACTGCAGTACAGCATTTTATTAAATAAAACCACCTCCTTTTGCATCCATCAGTGCAGAGCCTTTCTGTCAAGCTACTACAGAGATCACAATGTGGAACTGTCGAAACTCCTCCACAAACTGGGACAACCCCTGCCATCGTGGCTGAGACAGGAGCTACAGAAAGTGAGATAGCATTGGAAAAGAGCTTTTTGAAATCTCCCTTCCACAGTTCAGTCGTCATATCTGAACTTTCCAGCAGCTACCAGAAGGTCTTGTATACCTCTTCAAAAAAGTGTAAAGGATAGAAATTATTTCCATATGCTGGCATGTGGATGGTAAAAATACATGTGTTTCTTAGAGCCCTGGTGGGCCAAATCTTTCTCATAAACATTTCTGGGCCTGTGGACTTGTGGACTACTGTGCACATATGTGGAAGTTATTTACAACTGGTATAAGCGTCAGAGATACATGATCTGTCTAATTTCACGGTAAATATTCACATTTTTATATATCAGTTTTAAAGTATTGTGTCTCATGTAGGTTTTGTAGCCCTTTGTTGGACCACTGACAGTTTTTCTTAGGATTTGATTATTGTGTTGCATAGGATGAGATGACTTAATGTAGCACAAAATGCCCAGAGTACTTCTGCCTTTGGAATCAGCTTGCTAATGCCCAAAGCATGTGCAAACACAGGGGAGCAGTACAGTTATCATGTATCATTTAGCTGTGCATGGCAACAAACACACCCAGCAACATCTGGAATCCACGGGTGTAGAAAGAAAACCACAAACAAGCAAAACAGAACCTATGATTATATCATGTGACAACAAACCCTTATGGTGTGGGAAGGGCCTTTGTCTGTAATTAATACACCTGATTTTGTACTGACTGAGATGAGAATTATCTGAGCAGAAATTTAATTGGATACGTGAAGCACACAAGTTGCAGTATTAGACTTTGATGACCATGACCCAAACTGGAGCAGGGCAAGGAGGAGGCTTTCACTCCTGGTTCTCTGAGCAGCCAAATCTGCACTCTAGGCTTACATTTCTGTGAGTCAGGAGTGACTCCACTGAAATAAATGAAAAACTTATAAAAAGCAGAAAAAGATCCTTACTTTTATTGCCTTAATTTGCACCACTATTTTTTCCTTAATTTATTTGCCTTTAACCTATGCTTTTTTCCCCTCAACCTCATCAAAATTGTAGCACCTTTCTGCAACCTTCAGATTACATCAGCTGCAAAAATTAACAGATTTCCTGATGAAGATACCAGTTCTGTTTCCAGATATGTTAAACATGTTTGGTATTAAATATTAGGAATAAGCTTTAGAGGGGAAAAAAATAAATACAGTGTGTAGTCATGGTAGAAAATTACACTCAAATCATGGGAAAACAGAAATATCTGCCCTTGCAGGCAGATATTTATGTGATAGTTCTCAACAGTACATCTCTCAGTGCATCAGATTAGAGGGAGATAAAGTCTAATCAATAATGCTTAGAAGTTGAGGAAGAAGATCACTGGAAACTTCAGCTAAGTGTGGCCTTAATGCTCCTCACTGAACTTTGGCTCTGAGTGTTTCTAAAGGCATGAAGGGTTAGTGAAAACAAAAGAGAACTACAGTGCTAAATGCAAGGCTTTATACAGTAGCTCTGTAATGTTTTCATCATTTGTTTCAGGGTGAATACTTAAAAACATGCATCAAATGGTAGAAAAACTTCCTATTGTCTCAGTGCTGTTTTATGACATTTATGTAGTCATACAATTTAACTTTCAAGGTAATGGAATGGAAACCAGTGTTATTTCCTGAACAGAAAACAGATGTTGAGATCCTTACTGTAACTCTAACTGGTAATCTTTATTATTTATTGATTTTGTCTATGTAATACGTGGTTTTGATAGGCCTGTAAAGAAAAAATCTAGACAAATTTGCTGTATATAACAATATTCTTTACGCAGCACATTTTTGCTAAGGGAATATGCATGATTAAGGATGAGGACCTACTAGAGTAGACATTTTTTAAGATGAACATCTCTATTATTTATTAGAATGAGAATTTCATTTCACTTTAAATACTCAGTCATATGGATTTGTCTCAAAAGCTGACTTGTCTTAAAGTACTTCGTATTTGATAAAAGAAACGCTCTGGATTCTGAACATCTGTAAAAGCCAATACTCTGCATGCTTTGGACAGCTTGTGCATCCTGCAAGCATCCATATAGATTTGTTACAGCTAAATTGAATAACTGGAGAGAATACCTGGGGTTTTCATCCTGTCGTGGTTGATTTTACTCGATACAGCCTGGTGTAACATCACTCAAATGTTTTAAAAATGCAGGGATTGCACAAAGCTCCTGTTGTGCAGTGCTGCCTCAGTTACTCCACGTTCTTGAGCGTAACAGCATTACAAAATAAAGGAAAATAGGAAAAACCTCGGGCACTGTCAAGTGCCTGATGTTTTCAGGGTGAGAACACAGACTGAGTGCCTCCTAGATGCAGGAGCAATGGCCTTCAGCCACATTGCTAGTTCATTCTTTGTTTTAAAGAATTCCCTCTCTGTCTTCTTGCCCTTGGAAAGCAAGGCCCTGAGAGAATGAGAATGAGTGGGCAGTCAAGGACAGAGTGGTGACATTGGTCACACTGTCCCCTGGGGAATTTTGCAGCCCATCTGTGGTCACCAATGAGGCACTGGGACAATAAATCCTCCACGTGCATGGCCTTAGATTGATTATTACTTGTTTGTAATAGGGTGGTATGAAGCCATGGGGGTTTTATTCCAGAACTATTCTATTTAAATGTGTTCTTACATTTAACAGGAGCCTTTAAGAAGCACTTTTTAACGTGCAGCCAACTTGGTGAAGGAGGAGGTGGAGGCTGAGCACAGCATGCAGACAGCAGCTGGGTGTGTGTCAGGGGATGCACATGAGTACAGCTGAGTAACCACACAAGTTACCTGACAAAAGTGTAACCTCTTCTATTCACAGCTTACCTGCAGTGTTTGATTTCCAGAAATAGACTATCAGTATTAGTGCTCTTAAAAATCTGGATTTGTTAAAACGAACCTCTGTTTGCTAGTCCAAGTCAGATGTTTTATTGTGGCTGGTAACACAGCCATCATTTCTGTTCCCCTGGTAGGTAACTGCACAAGCAATTTCTTTAACAACTGCTTGATTTTGTGAGTTTCATCTTCATTTTCGTAAACATGATTCTGAAATTTGCTTTCTGTAGACATCAGTGCCATTAAGAAACAACATGTGGTTCTGAGCAGATATTGACCATTTGGGGGTGTAAACACAGAGCCTGATCTGAAATCACCTGATTATTTGAGCTAACATTCCTGAGAATACTGTGACATTTTCCCAGTTCTACTTGTGCAGAAATAATTAGTTTGAATGATTTGCAGACTATCTTGTACAGAATATCCTTTTTCATTGCTTAAAAATGTGAAACTTCCTCAGGAAGAAATTAAATAGATATTTCAATGTTTATAGATGTAATACTCTTGTCATTCACATTGAATGAAAATTGCTGGAAACATTTTTCTCAGAGTTTTTTAAGATAAAAAATAGATATTATTCTGATAGTGGCATGGTATTTGAAGTGCAACAATAAACTCTGATAAGAAAACGTAGTGCTGTGTGGAAGTGACTTTCATGTTCACAGAAGTTGTCCTTTTCCAGGTTGGTTAGCACCTATTGCAGCTTGACACTGAGCTCCAACACAATCCAGCAGCACAGGAGCAGCATGAAGTGTTTGCAGGAGTGAAAAATACTGCTTACTCTTGCTGTGAGTGAATATTGCTGCTTTATGCAGCTGCTTGTTTTACTGCTTTTGCTTCCTGCTTACTTCTTATTTGTTGTGCTAGCACTTGCTAATGCGCTGGAGAAACATCTCCAGAGTTTGCTATTTTTAAGGTAACAAGGAAAATTTATTCAAATCATTCGCCTTGGGGATTCAGTAGTTGTGCCAATGCATCAGCCTACACAGACACGAGAAAAGCTTTCTTTGGAGAAACCTCTGAAGATGGTATGAATGTCCAAAGGAAAATTCACTGTTATCAAACAACTCAGAACAGAATATAAAAACATACTTACCTAACTGGGCAAAAGCTGCTTAGGAGTGTGGGAAATAGGAAACCTACATTAACAAAATACTGAATTCATTACAGAGAAATTATGCAACTTAAACTTAAGAAGTCTAAACTTCTTGTATAATATAATACCCACCTCTATTCTTAAAGAAACAGTTAAGTAATAACAGGTGGTAAGAAAAGGGGAAAGATCCTTGCTACAAGTAGTACCTTCTTGGCCTCTGTGTTTGATTTATCCACTTTCATGTAATGATTCTTTTCAGTTCTTCCAGTCCACAAATTCTTAGAGCTCAAAGGCAAGAGACACTTTTTTTTCATCTCTCCAGGTGATATGGATGGAGAAAGCACAACAGTCAGCAGAGGGCAAAGCCCAGGAGCTGGAGAATAATCAACAGCTGAAACCAAGGGCTAGGGAAACCTGAATGGAGGAGTAATTCAAAGTAAGGGTGATCATCTAAAAAACATATATTGAGCTTGAGTCTTCCCTGGAGTGAGGATGGCTAATACTAGTTAAATAAGCTGCTGTGGTGTATAGTAATTAGGGGAGATTTAGACTTGACATGAGGAAGCATTTCTTTAGAAGGTGTTCAGACACTGGAACAGGCTCCCTGGAGAGGTGGTTCATGCTTCAGGCCTTGACAGTGTTTAAAAATCATTTGGAAAATGCCTTTAACAACAGGCTTTAACTTCTGGTCGGCCCTGAGGTGGTTGGGCATTTGGACTGATGATCCTTGTAGACCCCTCCCAACTGGAATGTTCTGTTCTATTCTATCCTGTTCTAACTAAAAATGGAGGTGTGGACATTCAGCCAGTATGCAGTTGCTTACATGGACTGGAAAAGGAAAACGACCTGTGTTCACCTAGAGGGATGACTTCATTTTTCTAGCACATCTTTCAAGACCTCTGGTTTTTTTATTTTAGACCATGGTTTTCAAATAACAAGCAATATTGTTGTAGCATTTAAGGCCCATCTTTGGATGGAACCAAGCATACACACACGTGTCTCTACACAGAGAAAGCAGCATCGCTGTCTCGATCTGCTGAAGGTCTCCGCTGCGTTTTGGAGACTGCCTTAACCCGTTTGCCCCCGGGGCTGCTACTCGGTATCTTCGGGAAGGAGCGGGAATCAAAAGAGGGGGCATCGATCCTATTTCCCGTCCGCGCATTCCCCTTGTGGCCGAGCGCAGTGCGCGTGCGCGCCGTGGCTCCGCCCAACGCCTGAAGTCCCGCCCCGGATCCCGGCAGTGCCCAGTTCCCGCCGCCGGCGCGTGCGGTGTGGGTCGTGTGCGGATGGGGCTCCGCGTGGGCAGGCGGGCGCGCGGCGCGGCCGTTGGCGCTGAGGGGGCGCGCGGCGGGCGCGGGAAGGGTGAGGGTGAAGGTGAAGTGGCAATGGCGGCGGCGGTGCTCGCGGATCGGCGGTGCGGCGCGTTCTCCTCCACAGCGGCAGAGGAGCGGAGCGGAGCAGACAGAAGGTAGGCTCCATGACGGGGTGGGCTTCGTAACAGGGAGGACAGGTGGGAGCCGGGCGGCGGCGGGCCGGGGCCCGGGCCCGGGCCCCGGGCCCACATGAGGGAGGGGGAGAGGAAGGGAAAATGGCGGCCGCCACGTGGCGGCAGACGGGGGCGCAGGGATCCATGACTCCATGGGAGCTGCCGCCTGTGGCTGACTCCCTTCCTAGGCATGGAAGAGCAGGGCCTTGCTAATTGGCAAAACTTTTACCCTCTTGTGGGTATGAGTCGTTGACTGTGGCAAGTAACAAACCGAGTCTACCGTGGGTTTAACCGTCTCCCCCTTTTTTGGGTGTCTTTTGGTTGGTTTTTCAGGTTTCTCCCCTTTTTTTCCCTATAGTAAACTATTACAGCCCAGTTTTTAAACTTTTTCTTGTTTTAAATTCCACAGGAGCACAGAAGGTGAAAGTACGAAGATGTACCCTCTTTCCAAAAAGTGTGTAAGTATGTGACTGGCTATGTGCTACCTAATAAGCTCTTCAGAGGTGAGCTTTGGGGCAGGAATAATACAGATTTGATAATTTATGTTAAGCAATCACTCTACTGTGACTTGTCCTTAAAAATCAAGGTATAGGCTTGGTGTTCTATTCTAAGGCATGCTTCATTTTTATGTGTTTTCGGGACAGAAAAGTATAACCAAGTGCATGAGTGTGAATGGGAGGAATTGGGTTTTGATGTAGAGACATTAGAAAACATAATGCACTGTTCCTAGCATAAAGAGCACGTTGCCAGCACTTTGGCTGCCAAACTAGAAGCATCCGAATGCACAGACTTCTCAGGGTTATCCTGTGCAGAGGGAATGTCTTTTTCGACAAGCATGTGAGTACTAAGAGAAAACTGCAGCTGTAGGAGCGAGGGAGATTAAAAGTTGATACCAACAGCTTTGCTTCAGGACAATTTTACAACTCCTAGGAGATTGTCCTACTGTTCAGTGATGATTGCTGTCTTGTTTGTGTTTCCAGTAGCAATATTAAACTGCCTCAAACTTGTTTTTACAGGGGAAAAACCCTCTTGAATTATGATGACAGAAGAAGATGGGGCTAAATTCCACCTGTGAATTCTAGGTGTAGCTGTGACTAGATCTGTTAATTGTTGCTTAGGGTAGGGTGGATGTGTTTAATCGTCTGGAATTGATGCCTTTTGGGAGCAGTAATACTTCTGGTTGTCAAGTAGAGCTAGTAAAAGCTAATTTTAGGCTAGGTCTTGACCTCGATTTTTAAACAAAGTTAAAACTTTAAAGCTTCAATGAAAGCTGCGGCAGTCCATCTGATCTTGATGAAGAGGGGCTGGAACCCAGCTTACTGGGCCTAAAATTAGCCTTGACTGCTACTATATGGACAAGTACAGTTAGGATCTCATTTTGTGCTGCTTCTGGGGATGTGCTGCTCCACTGTTTGGGCTGTCACTAAGCCTTTAAGGTATCAGAATAATGGTTTTGGTAGTTGAGTGGCTGTGCTGCACCTTCAGGGATGGCTTCTCTGCTCTCAAAGTATCTTAGGAAGGCTGATGCAAGGTGTGTGCCTGGGCTGCAGAAGCTGCAGGTAAGTTTTTGAAGTCTGGAAAATGGATGTGGAAACTACAGCCGTCATTTTGGTGTCTGTGTGAATGTAAAGCATTCGAATGTATGGATAAGTCAATAAAGAGACATGACTTCGGCTGCAAGTGTGGCTTCTTTCTTGAAAGACTGCTGGTAACTAAGACTAGACCTGCACATGTTTGTCAGAATTACTTACACATGTCAAATCTGCTTGTTCTGGGGACACACCTTTTGGGCCTTAAGTGTGGCAGAATCTGTGGTTTCAGGTGGCTGATGCACTGTGTGAGAGCCACTCCAGAAGTGGTATGGCTTGAATCAGAGGTAAGTACTGCAGGGCAGAAACAGTGACTTATAATAGAGCTGATTTTTCATTTGCAGTTGCTGAGGGATTCCTATTTAAGGAAATGAATGGAGATCCAGTAGATGGTGAATCATTGCATGCTCAGACTAGATATTTTACTCAAAAGTAAATGTATTGTCTTAGTGAATACCATCCATGCTGGCCCAATCTCTTACGGAGTATCTTTCAGATAATAAAATTTTTTTTTGCAAATAGTTAAAAATCAAAATGTTTAGGGGAAAGGGAGGCTTTGAAAGGACTGGGAAACAATCTGCCAAGCCAGAACTGAGATGATCAGCACGTGGTGTAATTGCTGTTGAGTGTTGATCAGCTGAGGTCAGGACTCCTGCTTGAAGTGAGTGGAGCAGAACTGTGGGCTCTGATGACAGCATGGATTAGATCTGTGGAAATTACTTCCGGTGGTTGTGTTTGGTAGGGAGATTAGGGAGCTGTCATAGGAAACGTGAAAATTTTTTTAAGCATATACTTCTTCTGCCCTAGCGGAAGTACAGTTGACTTGAGAGTGTGTTCTTGTGTGGTGCTGTAATAAGTGATAGCACACCTGTTTATTGGTGGTGTGTGATTACTCTCCTCCTGAACAGCCCTATCGTATGGCACTACTGCTCAGGATTCCAAGGTGGTGGCTGCCCAGCTTGGTCGCTAACAATCTGGAGTGTGTACTATGAGTTTCCTTTTCTCCAAGAAGATCAGACTTGTCTCGTAACCTCAGCACTTCTAGAAAATAACACCTGTGTTCTACAAGGGCAGTTACTTGCTTATCTTCCATGGACAAATGTCAGGCAGACAGGCCCTTTTACTCTGGGAAGTTGTTAAGGGTCGAGTAAGATACACATTAAGGAGGCTTTGTGTGTCAGTTGCAGTGATGTTTCTCTGTATACTCTGGAAAATGAACAAAAACTTGGGAAGTTCAGGAGGGCTGCATCTAACTATAAATCTTCATGGGGCTGCAGAACCTGGAGAGATGACACATCTCTTTAAGATGGTCATCTCATCTGGTAATGGAAGTTTCAAGTCTTTTCATGGTTTGTGCCACCATTAACAGTTGTTAAATGGGTTTAAAAGTGTAGGATGAACTTGGACAACATGTCTGAGTTAAAGCACTGGGAAATCGGTCATGCAGGGACAAACTTCCCTCTCTGACAAAATAGCCCTAAGTTTATATGCTTTGAAGAGCCCCCTTTCTCAGGTAATAAAGCTCATGTGAGGTTTACCCATCTGATGTTCTGCAGCACTGCTTGTGCATCCGCAGCATTAATTAACATACAGAAATTGTAGTCAGTGTGGCAGTTTTTATTGTACACACGTATACCATCAGGCTCACTGAACAAAAATGAAAATGGTGTAAGATGGAGACAATTTCACTTTGTGTTAAAAACTGAAAAGGCATGCTCAGCATGGAGACGGTAGTGCAACATTAAAATCTAACAAAGCATTCTATTAAAAGAGCAAAACTAACAAAGTACTGTACTAAATCTAAATGTTTACTACACTTGGTATGCAGACTGAATTCCCCCTCCCCTCAAAGTATCCTATTTTTGTGGTGCAACTATTTAAAAGATGATTATTTCGCCTGTATACAACTCATATTGCACTGTGTAGCCTACTTCACCAGGAGTCTCTGGGTCCTTTACAGGAAAGCTCGGAGGTTACGAGCAGATACATTTTGACAGACTGAGTTCCCCTGTAATTAAGGGCTATATAGAAGTAAAAATGTAATGGTTTCAAAGTTCACTGGCAGAATGTTTAGCATTGGTCTAACAGTAGGTGGTCACAGTACTGTGGTTTTTGATGCTTTTAAATATTTCACACAGTGTGGAATTATAGAGAACTAAAATATATTAAAGCACCTCATGTACTAGTTTAGCACCAGTTAGAATAGTTAACCTGACCCTTGAAAACTTAAGTTTGAGGTCAGAGAGATTAAGGGCCAAATGTTCAATCACATGGGCTTCTGCAATTCTTTGTTGCCACTTCATATGCAAGTGAGTTGACTTGGATATTTGTTATAACACCAGAGAGACACAAAACCATACGGAAATTAATGACTGCCCACTTACAGCATGAATGCAAGCACCCCACTTCTTCACAAAACACCACACAACATAGTCATAGCCAGTTTGGGGAATAGGAAACAGGGAAACAGTCACTGGTAGTCACAGTTTGCACAATCACTATGTGGTGACACTCATCTGCCACACTTGCCACACTGGAGTGTTTCATGGCCCACAGCTTTCAGTTCAGTTTTTATGAGCATTGTTAATATGGTACATAGAGCACACTTGGAGATACTCAGCATGGCCTTTGACAGGGACTGTAGAGGTCCTGGCTCCCTCCCCACTGAGCCAGTTCCCAGGTGATTTCCAGACTGATGCCCTTCAGTGCTGCACTAAAGTGGTAATAATCTCCCATGTTCTAGGTTCAGTGTGGTGGCCCTCTAGAAGGACACTAAGTTGGTTATCAGTGCATTTTTATAATAAGTTGTTAGGGATTTCATAGCATGGGGAACAGTATTTGGAGAAGGAACTAAATGGAATCAGGATGTGTCAGTGCTTCAGAGTCACTGAAAACTAAGCTTACCTGTGAGATCAGCCTGAACCAGGGTTGCAACTAAGCAGGAGAGAGTTGTCTAAATATTATTTTGTGGAAAACAGTTTAAGACTTTGTAAACCTTTTCAGCCAAGTTGGGGCTCAACAACTCCATTTTATGTACAGCTTTCTCTGGTAGGATTCACAGAGGTTCTTTGCACTACTGGAGGAAAGCCCAGCAGTGAGAGGATTGGGACGTTTGTTAGTCTGACACTGTACTGACAGCTAGTGGTAAATAGGAAAAGTGAATCCTCTCCAAAATGCTGTATATACTCAAAATAATGAATTTCAGAAATATGACAAATGTTACTTATCTAGAGGAGAGAAAATGGTTGCTCTTGTAGCTGTGCAGGATGTTTGTGGGGAAACTGTCAGTGTACTGCCTGTTTTATTTGGGAATGTACTTTATGCACACTAACCTGTGAGGACATTTAGCAGACTAGCTGGGGATCTGATTATTGACCATTATTTCCCTTCCCACATTTAATATATATTCAGAATTACTTAGCAAGAATCAGCCTACTAATGGTCTCATTAGCTACTGAAACATGAGTCAGATGTAGGGGACTGAGTGTAAAATCATAGTATTTATGACATATTCTAAATCATAGAATAGATTAAATAAACTAGACTGAAGATTAACTGAGATCTGTAATTAACTGTAGAGAGGCTTGGAGCATAAATAGCTTGGAGCTACAGTCTTGTGGGCAGTGAGTCTCAGCAAAGTCTCCAGCTGTCCTGCTCCAGTATTACTCTATCTGGCTATCACTTCTCCCCTTAGATACACGGTAACTTGTTCACGCAATATTTAAACTTCTGGAACAGGGAGGACAGTAATCCCTAACTGGAAGGATTGAGTGTATTCAGCTTGGATTTAATAAAAACACACAAATCAGGAAAATGTCTGTTTCCACCCACTGTGGGCCCCAGCTGTGCACTGCATGTGCTGTTCAAGTTGTCCTGCCTCAAAGTTTGGTTTTCATTACAGACATTCATAGTTTGGTCACACTTTTAATCCAGGGTACGAAAGACGATACTTTTGTGTAGACACCTGGGGAATCTTTGACCCCACAGCCGTAGCCCCAGGAGGTCACACCATACACAACCCAGCTTTCCCCAGGGCGTTCACACATCAGTGGTCCACCGCTGTCTCCTTGACAGCTGTCAACGCGTTTCTGTTCCTGCATGTTTCCAGCACAGAGCATTCTTCCTGTGAATCTCCTTTTGTAGCGCTCTTCACATACCCTCTTGGGAAGTAAAGGGATGGCAGCCTGTTGCAATGTTCTTGAATAAGCCCATCCTAGAAAGGAGATCCAAGTTACTGTCTCATTGCAATGGTTGGTCTTGGAAACATATATGTGATTTAATCCAATTTTTGCTCTCAGGCCTTCACACTGCTTTGTCATTACATAAAATTCCTGGAAGCAAGACTACTGAAAAAATCGGTGCATTAAATATAATAGTAAAATACAATAGATACTGTAAATGTAATAGATGCTTTTAGAAAAAGTAGCTTTTCTGTGTGTGTTCTCCAGATCTTTCCAAGGCTGGAGTTTGGTTTATTCTGAGCACTTTGTGTCTTCTACAGAAGAATGCTTTAATACCGCTCTGTGGAAGCAATTTTTGGGAGTCTTGAGCAGTTGAGAGTAAAGCAGTAGAAATACTTCATTTCTATGTCACCAGTTCAAATCTAGTGTAGCTCAGCCTGACAGGTGCTGCATCTTCTGGTGGCTTCCAAGAAGAGCATCCAAATGGATCTTTCTACTTTTTTTCCATAGCTTGCACCTCTTTTAGTCGTAAACATGGAAAATGAAAGCCAGTGTTGGTTTGGCCTTATTTTAAGTAAAATCTTTTAACTTGTGAAGTAATTATGATTCATATAGTAAGTGTGAAATGTCAGCTGATGTACCGCAATGATGTAATTTCTTACCATAAATTGAAGCCAATTACTGCAGTGGTTAATGTTTCCCTAAATAGATGTCCTAAGTTAACAGTATTGCAGGACTTTCAGTGAATTATGTAAAAAGGCTAGACAGAGCTAGGCAATGAATTAACAATGGTTTTTAGCAAAAAACCCATCCTACATGTCTCTCTCATTTATTGTAGTACAGTGACCCCAACATCTGCGCACACAGATTAGTGCATGTGAAGAGGAGGAATGGATACTTGGCCTGCCTTGTCTCCTTGCCAGTTTGAGTGAGTCACTGGAACAAAGGCTCAAGTGTGGTTGCTGTCTTGCACTGTGTTCAGCGGCACAAAAACATAAAAGTAAAACATGGTTATTAATTTGTGAAACATTTAAAGGACAAAGACCTTTGAAGAGGAAGAATCTTGTACTGACTGGAAAAAGTGAGTAGAAGCCTGGAATGCAGATTGCATTGAGGCTCTTGTAAATTTTGGCAAGATGTTCTATTATTTAAATCAAAGCTGGCTGAAAATGTCAATGGTAACAAGGAACACTAAAATGTTATTTGAAATTCTATTATGTGTATATTTTCCATCCATTTTTCTATTGAAGTACTGTAATTTAAATAACCTTTCTAAAATTAAAATATTCATGGTCCTTATCTTTGAAACTTTAAATGTGTTAGAGCTGTTAGTTAGGTACACGGGCAGGGGGTGATAAGCTGCTCTGCAGGGTGTGCCTGGCAACAAATAAGTTTTTTATTCCTGCTTGTCAGTCTTAATGAGGCCATTTTAGTGACAGGGTCAGTGATTTAGAGTGACATCGTTAATCACTGCTTTCCAAACACAAACTATATTCAGTAAACAAAATGTTGCTGTTCCTGGTTAAGGATCAGAAGAGAAAATATTCCCCTATGTAAAAAGAGTAAAATGCTTAAATTTTGAACCTTTTCTTATTTTAATTGTGTGAGAGATTTTTTAAAGCAGCCTCAGATAACCAGATTGATGCACAAAAATGGTTTTACCTGTGTCACCCCATCCAGTGATGAAACAGTTGGGAGCAGTTTTCTGTGGTCGCTCCCTCCTCAGTGGCAAGCAGGCAGGTAAGACGTGGGTGCTGAACCTTGCACACTGTTCCTCAGGCCCCTGCAGCCTCACCAAGGCAATGTCGTAGTCGCTGCTGTCAGGCCTGTACTCCTTGTGCATCACAATCTCCTGGACTCCGATTTCCTCTTCGTACTCCTCGGGCACCAGCGTGTGATAGTCTCCAACCCGCACCACATAGTTGCGAGTGTTGTTGCCATACCTGAGATGGAGGTGAAAACAAATAGGGCTGGTTCAGGCAAAGTCACATCCTGAGCATGCAAGCAGAGTTCATCCGTTTCTTTATTGTTCACTTAACTAATGTTACCAAAAGATTTTTTTAAGGAGCAAAAATGCTTTCTCAAATGTTTATACTGACATTTCAGTGCGTCCTGAAGAGTATAAAAACCTTCTCCTGAGCTTTCAGGTTGTGCTATGTTCCTCCTTGTATATTTTCACAGGCAAGTTTCTTATGGCCATCTGCCATGACTGGCACTCACTTCAAATGTACAAGGTATGCATTATAAATTTATTTAGTAAGGGTAACACAAACTGCCAGTAATTGCAATGACAACCTGAGTCCTGACATCATTGCAGTGCTCCAGTAATTACTGGAATGGAAACGGTGTTCAGGCCTGCTTTGTAGGTTGGTTGAGAAATTCTAGAGGCTTAGGTAACAATAAAAACCTCTTACATCAACTGAAGTTATAGTAAGGATAACAGAGTGTATGTGCATCACAAGTACCTATTGTCAAACTGACAGGAGGCCTGTAAATCTTAGGCTTGCTTTGCATCTGATATAATCCCAGTTTCTTTCACATAATGGACTAAATGGAAAATGCTTTAGAGATTATTACTGTGGCTGAAATAACAATGTTCTGTGCATGCCTTTGAAGATTTTTGTATTACAGGACACAGAGCCTTTCCTGGGCAAAATGCAAACAAGGGAATACTGTTGGGTACATGTATTTATTTTAAAATCTGGCTAAGCTAACAGAAATATTTTTCCTTTAATTTCTCCCTTTCCTTAATAGCCTTCAATAAGTAATGTCTAATATGTTTGCAGAAAATACCCCACAGTGTCCCATCACCTTTTGTTCTTTCTATACTATCCAGCAATGTTCTGGTCTCCAGAACTTGCTAAAGCTTGCTTGAGGAGCAGCAGACAAAGAAGGAACATTACAATTTTCTGCACAATATATAGCTGTACCACTGAATATTTCTTCTAGCTGTGGGTTGCATTCCTGGTTGCCTGTAAAGCTTTCTTGGTCTAATTCTGCAGATCTCCTTCAGGTCTTCCAAACATCTGTTCATCTCAAGATGACCTTCTGTATAGGATAAAGGAAGGGGTTTTTTCTATGCCTCATATTTCTAATTATCCAAAGTTTGGTTGTTTTTTTTTTAATTTATAGACTATCCAATTTCCCTATAGCTGTCAGAATAACTTAGGACAAAACTTCCTAGTAAGATGGGTGGGTTATAGCACTAAAAATAGCTTCAGACATTTTGTCTGAAATTATATATCTGCGAAAGTATAGAAACCAGTAATTCCACTGTAGTACTAATGAACAATTCTAATCATCATGCATAAAATAATGCTTAATTTTTATCCCTAGTACAGATGAGTCCACTTTGGTTACTTAAGCCGTGTTCCAATTTCCAGGATATGAGAAATGGTATACTGACCCTTCTCTTGTCCATCGGCGGAAAATATCTGAAGAAGGCACTTGATCTATAGATAGCTCTTGGAAACCTATCCCTTAAAATCACCCTGAGATCATTTGGAAGTTCAGCACAGACTGTCCAAAGCCAGCTTAGAGCTAAATGTGCCTTTCCCTCATTTACAGTGAAGAGTAGTGCATCCACAGGCTGCTGGAGCTGCATGCTTCAGTCTAATTGCAGTTTAAATGTAACTTCTGGGACAAAACAATAATTTGGTCACTGAGACCACAGGTAACAGTTTCAGGGTAGCCTGTAACAGTCCCTCAAGTGGCTGCACCAATCTGGAAGTACCACAGTGTACTTTGCTCCAGCCATATTGCTGTCCCATCATGTGGGTGCTCAGCAGAGTATCCAAAATGGGCACTCCTTAGCACCACATTCAGTTTTTAAGCCTGTAATCAAAGGCTTTCTCAAGACCTCAGGTAGCATCCTTGGTGATCACCACAGAGATGATGAACAGGGGCATAGGAAGCTGTTGTCTATGAATTTGCATGAAAGCAACTGAAGTGCTTCCATAGTTCTGCAGAAACACCTGGGACATCAGTTGAAATAGCAGGAAATTCTATTGAGTTTGACTACTTCAGCTTGAAATATTACCAAGGAAAGTCCTTTGTGATTTCAGGAAACATGAAAAGATGTGCATCTGATGCTGAGCAAAGGCAACCCTCTGCATTTGAGTAAAAGTCTATCTGACTTCATTTTAGTTACTAGTGTGCAAAAGGAAAGGCTCAGTCAGAATTTGAAACATTTGCAGCCCACTTGAGCAAATTCTAGCAAATACCCGCAAAACTGTAGTGTTCTTCTCTTCATTTTTCCCAGCCCATTCCAATGAAATAATCATTGCTGAAAATTTAAAATACTAGATTAGCTTCCTTACTGTGCAAGTTGATGCTTCTATACTTCAGTACCCTCATCAGCAGTTAAGTCCTGCATTTAGCCACTGCTGTGATACAGTAAAAGTATCTATCGCTGCCTAGATCTGTTGTTACCAAAATCCAAAATTACAGTCCCTGTGTTTGGTATCTGCTCAGTTGTCTTCACTATAACCTGAAAGCCACAAGCTGCATTTTTGTTGGAACAGAAGGTTAAAATGTCAGAAATGTTGTCTATATTTTTGCATGAAAATGCTGAAGTTGTGACTATAAATCACATGAACGGTAACACCCAAATAATTTCGATGCATTAGGGTGTTTTGTTTGTTTGAGGGGAAAGGAGGCTGAGTTGGTAGGGTTTTTTAAAACCAAAAGGTCAACTCCTGGAACAGTCTTCCATGGGCTTGAACCAGAATGGTTTTGCCTATGCCCAGAACAACAAAACAATTTGAAACAGTGTACTATTGAAGAGAGACCCACCTTTTGAAGCAGTGTGCAGCAGTGAGGACCCAGCAGCTGCTGATGAGAGTAGCACCACACAGGAGTCTCCCATCACCATGAGAGGATTTCAGCCGCAGTGCCACCTGCCACGGCCAGCCGCCCCTGCAGAGGAGTGACACATGGTGTTTAGGGTACAGCAGTGCGGAACTCAGGTAGCTGCTCAGTTACCCGGAATGTGCATCCTGTTGGCTTTCTCTGACTGACACAGCTTACAAAATGTGCTGTTCATTAATGGTAGTGAATACCTTTATATTCCTGCAGCATTCAGAATTCCATTTAACAATGGTCCAGATTACTTTACAGAGAGTTTGGGCATCCAGCACTCTGAGTGCTTCCTCCCACGGTCAGCTATTTGAATTTTCCCTTCTCAGATTGCATTCATTGGGCCAAAAATACATTCTGTGGGTTCCTTGCCAAATACCGTCCAAGTCAACAAACCAGAAATTTCCTGTCAACTGGAGAGGGGAAAGGGGAATTTCTTGAAAAGCTGAACTCAGCATCCATCCCTGTCTTCATGAAAAAGGAAGCTGGCAAACCAAGAGGTATAAAGCAACTGTAGAATTCTCAAGTATAGATGAGCACCTTTTGATTATCTGTTTTTTGTAGTAGATCTGGCCATATCTGCATACCCATGAATGCAGGATGGATTCTTTTTTGCTGGTTTAACAGATTAGGAATCAGAGAAGGCAGATGAAAAGAGATGCACCTGTAAGCAACAGCAGCATCTAAGAGTAAGCAACAGATAGTCTGTAGTCTGAGTGTTTTCTGAGTACTGTCAACCTGAAAGGGTGTGCTGGACAACAAGAGCTGCCAGGGATCATCTAGTCCAGCATCTCAGAGTTTTGAGTGCCAAGTGTTTTAAAGTAAGGTGGAGAAATTCACTTCCCATAAATATTAAAACACTTTAGACACTTTGCAATTTTAGAAGATAGGATTTATTATGTTTTTCTCAAATGGGCTAATTCAAACAGCTTTGGATTTGCTGGTATATGTGTAAGTAAGTTCTTTTCAAACTTCAAGTTCTCTGTCTTAATGACTTCTTGTGACATCGAGTCCTTTTCTGATATGTACATATGCTCCCTTTCTTGATTTTGAAGCATTTCTGTGTGCACTATTGGATTTTTCTCACCTTTTTGCTTCATCTAACATCCTGGTGCTGATTTATGATGAGACCAGCTTCCTTGCTCCGACTGAATTGTGCAATATATTATTTGTCACCATTGCGTTTCAGCAAGTGTCCTTAGAACACGTATTCTGAGACAAGAATTCTCAGTCTCTTCCTGTGCAATGCATTATCTGTTACCTCATTTGTCTCTTTACTAAGGTAAGTCATCCTACTTTATTTTATCTGGCTGTGTTTAAATATTTTTCTGGGCTCCCTCTTTTTACTGTTCTTTGAAGCTCCCCCACTTGGGCAATGTCTTCTTTGAAATGGATTGATTGGTGCTGTGCATGTACTTTGAAATAGGTTGCACAGTGACATGTAAAGATAGTGTATTTTTTACAATGCGTCTTGTAAGACTGTGTGAATATATATTTTTTGTGTTTAGTCACAACTGCTAAGAAAGTGAAGTCAGTGCCTCCTGGTTTTTTAGCTGTGTCATCATCAAGGCTTATTTTGTGAAGGAAAATAAGGCCTTCGACAGCAAATCATACCCAGGCCTTTTTTTTGGTGTAGGTGGCATTTAAAACCTTGTACTACATTCACAGCTCTCTTTTTATAGCTCACATCCTGATATAAAGATATCCTTTGATAAAAGTAAAATAGCTATTTTGTAAGTTAAATATTTAACCCATTCAAGGACTAAACCCATAAGCATCTACAGATTTTCAACTAATACTGCAAGTATTTATCCATTAATACTCTTTAATTTCCTACCAAATTTGCTTTGGGTACATTTCTACTCCTACATCATGACAAGTCAAAAGAAAAACAAACAACAAGCCTACAATAAAATTGTAAATTAGGCAAACCACTTAGGGCAAATACATGTCTTAAAAGCTTTATATTCAAAATTATTTGTCTTCACCAATTATTTACCGTAAAGAATTTTTCCCGCCAATTATTCGCTTTTGTCGACGATGGAGTAACCTCAGTCCACAAACAGAAGCTAAGGAATCTAAACCAGAAAGGGAGATGTAGAGAGCATTAGACCCAACATGCAAAGTAGCCAGTATTCAATGAGAGTTAACTTAAAAAAGAAAATCTAAAGGCTGAAGTTATTCTGTGTTTCATGGCAGTTTTTAACAAGCAAATTTTGATTGGGGAAAATAGACTTAGAAATCCTTTATAGCTGAAATCTTTTCACTGGGTAAAATACACTTAATTCTTTCAAGACTTAGAAATCCTTTGTAGCTGAGTTCTTTTGACTGTGATCAGAGTATTTATGCATTTGCTTCTCACATGTAGGATTTTATAGGGCTCTTCCTTGCTCCTTCTAAGTGGAAGCAGACTTTGGTCAACCACACAGGTCTCAGTCCTTATCTGAGGATAACCTATACCTTGAAAAGCTGAAAGGTGCTGTTTAGGTTTTTGCTTTTTCATGTCCCTTGAGCAACTTAATGAACATGGCTGCTGTAAACCATAGCAGACAAACACCCTGTATCGACTGAGTAGTCTTGGTGATTCCTTTGTGCAGCTGCACAGAATAAGCTCACACAGTGTAAGCAGAGAGCATTCCCGCCCCTTTTGTTCTATAATTGTTTTTGATAAAACTGTTTCCTCTGTGAGGTGGGATTGTTAAGTCTGTCTCTTCCTGCCATGACAGTTTCCCACCTGGACCTGTTGGTCTGCCCCTCATGACAGCACCTCACCTTTATTGCTGTTCCCAAGGACTTTCTTGCTTAGGTGGTCACAGATGACCCCGGCGTCCTCGCTGTGCCGGCAGTTGTGCGTCCCAATGTCCTGCTTAATGCAGTCTGCCAAGGATCTCTCATTGCCTGTACACTTCACATTATCCACGTGGATCGGCCCTTTGCCCTCACCGAAATAGGCCATTGTCCTTGCTCTAGCTGGACCTCTGCAAACAGAGCATATTTTTTTTATTATTAAATATTTTGAGGCATTATTCTACATTTTACTCAAATATTTCCAAGTGAGCAGTGATAGACATTGAGGTTTCATTCCAAAGCCTGTCACTGTTTCATTTGATAACAACCACTTTCCCATCACCTCTCTTATTCTGGTATGTAGAAAAAAATAAAACTCTTTGACAAAATTGCTGCAGTTCATTAATGTTTAAAAACTGCTTTTGTGTATCTGATTAGAAGGCAGTGTACAAAGTATTTTACGTTATATCAGCATTACATTTTGCCATAAAACAAAATATGTGAAAGCTGATTTTTCATAATCTCTCTAATCTTGTATAAAGTCAGCATCTGTGAATGCTAAAAATAATTTGTTCAGGTCTGATTCCCTCAGAAAGATGGGCCAGTTAAATACAGTATACTTGTGGTGCAGTAGGAGCTATGATGTAGAGACCTATTAGTTGTTAGTAGTTATTAAAATATTTTGTTATCATGTAATTTTTTAAAGGGCACCCCATATTTGAGCTTTTAAAATGTCATGTGACTGGAGACCAGTTTAGTGTCTGCACCCCCCTGTTCTTGGGAGGAACCCAGTACTTTGTGCGTGTGTAGCACTTAAGCATCTCACTTGGCAATTCTTGTGATAAATTATTACTGTTAATTATTTAGGATAATCTTCTTAATTTACAAATAGATGTTTTGTTGTATACGGTTTAAGAGTCAGAAAGAATGATGAGTGAGAGACCACCCAACTGGCTATACAGAGAAGTGGGGCAGGAAGCCACAGACACATCTAGGTATGCCCGAACTACAAGTTTACCTACTGGTTAAGAGCAATTTACTGACATTTTACTGGGATAAGGATATATGGAATTCCAGATGACTAAACTATAGCTTTCAATTTGAAAGGATATTTTATAATTGTATATTGCAGAGTACTGCTTCTTTGCATACAGAACTGTAACTGCAGGTGTGATGAAATGCTGGAGTAGAGAAAAGAGAATTTGACTATGAAAATGTATTAGGCAAGAGAGTATTTCTCTGCCTTTACAGCTCTTTGTGTACCTCTTTAATACCTGCAGTGCTGGGGAAGGTAGGTGAGAATGGCATGTAGAGCTTACATCCATTCCTGAGCTGGGTTTGCTCTTTTGGGGAGGAATCCTGATTTGTCAAACCATTTTCAAAGCTTCATCATTGTAGAGGTGTGGCTGGCTCAAACTGAACCAGCTCTCAATTGCCACATCCACATAGTTGAAACATGAAAGTAGCATACACGAGGTTCCTCCCTTTTGAAACTTGCACATGGATAGATTTGCCTGTGTGGATTTTTTTACTATGTACTGAAGGGTAGGCGGACAGGATTTCCAAGTAGGGAACATTGGTTAGAATGCATGAATTGTAAAAAGCCAGGATAGAGAAGCTCATAAAAAAATAGACAAGAGATGATACCACAAGGTCAACTGTCCTTACACATTTTCAATTTCCATGGTTAGGAGGTATTTGCCAGATGATCCAAAGCCTTAACTGCCTTTGGAACTGGTATAGGACAATCTCTGCCTAATGAGTTTACTATGATTTGACTTGTCAGTCCTAAGTAATGTGACTCTTCTTGCTCCAAATGTTTTTCTTTTGTGAGGGATGCTCTGATTACAGATAACCTCAAAAAAAGAAGTCAAACTGATACCAGTGGGCAGCTCATGTGTTCATTGTTTGCTGTTACAACACAAGTCACACAGTACATGCAGTCATTGTAAATTCTTACTTGCTTTTGGTATCTCTGTGTCAAAAAACAAAGTTTCTGCTTTAGGGCATTGTTCTAAAGTACCTCAGGATATTGAAAACTACTTTGTTGTGAATCACCACAGTGTTCTTATCCTTCCCCAGAGAAGTATTTATTGCAGTTTAGTACAGAACTGTCTCTGCAGAATCTTATCAGTTGCTTAATAAGGGCACTACCTCCTTCTTCCTACCTTTATACGAAAGCAATCTGTCTCTTACTGTGCATCAGTAAACTCTCAATTTGCTGATAATGGGAATGAAAGGTGTTCAGACCCAACCAACCAACCACACCACAGAAAACCCAAACCAACCCCCACTGAAGAACATCTGTCAGGAAACAAATGTAAAAATCACGGTGTTCTTGAGCAAGGAGTGCCACTTAATAGAAAAAATTATTTCATATAATTGGGAGAACTCTGAAGGTACAAGTGTTATGTCTGTGTATTTGTTACATGCTGAAATGTGCTCCGACAACTGGCTTTAGTCCACCCCTAACAAACACATCCCTTAACTGCTGCTTTCCAAGCCAGCTATTTATGCACTGATGACTGTCAGAGAAGCAACCTTTTTGCCTGCTCAGATCTGTCCCTAGAGAGAGAAGTGGCTTCAGGTCTCCTCCTCTCTCTTCTCTCACACAAAGGGCCATGCACAATAACATGCTGAGCTTTTCAGGTGCAGTATTATCATTATTCATGATGTTGTTAATGAGGAAATCCAGTGGATTAGGATAGATGGACACCTATCCTAGAATTTACAAGTTAGGTGACTTTTAAGAGTGATATCTTGACTTGTAAGCCAAGTTTTGCAGTCTTGAAGCCATAGTCTAGTACTACTTTTAAATAGGCTTTTACTAAATGAATACCAGGCAGTTTTAAAAAGGCATATATTGTGTGTTCAGGCACAATCTGATGATATTTGGTTGGACAAACGTCACATTGTTAGATACAACAAACAGTTAATATGATTTGTATTTCTTCAGCTCAAATTTCTTTATAGATACACGTGGAGAAGACATTTCACTAATTTCCTGTTGTATTTCACTAGTGTTCTGGATATTTTTCAAGTCTTACTAGTACTGCTATTGATATATCTGCCCTATAGTTGTTATATTTTTGCTGCTCTGGGGTATCCAGAAAAAAAATGGTGATGAGTGATGTAAACCTGATTAAGTGATTTCTTTCACAAGTGACACATATATTGCAGTGGCTTTAATTAGAGGGTGGGTTTGTTCCGTCAGGTCTATTCCTGTATTAAATGAAGCTTATTCAAATTACTGTCATGCAGGCTGGAGCCATGATCCCTTGTGTAACAGTTTCATCAGACCTTCAAGCTACATCAAATCTAGCCAGATCAGTAAATGAAAGAAAAAACTCCATTAAACTAGGAATTCCATAGCTGCTGTGCCTGCATCTGAATCTGCAGTCATCATATGGACAGTGGACACTGACCTGTTTTTGAAACAAATATGCAACTAAAATTTTGTATTTAATTAATAGATTAATAATTTGCAGTGTTTGACTTCTAACAAAAAATATTTAATAACTAGCATTAACTTGCATTTCTGTTGCCAGTCAGACTATGACACACTTTTGAATACTAACATTCCCTTTCCCAGTTATGCTACTTAATGAATATTCCTTTTGAATACATAGCCGGACTAGTTTTCATACTAATAGTAGGAATGCACTTTTCTAAGAGAATGCCAAACTGACAAGTTTTAAAAGGCATATGTTATCTTATTAGACATGTTTGTGGTATTTGGTTGCAGAAACTTAAGATTTTTAGATACAGAAGACAGAACTTGAGAAACAGCTTAATGAGTTTTCTTACTTGTAGCCAAGCTGTCGGCAGACTACAGCTGCATCCTTATCAGTCCATCCATCATCACAAATTGTGCCCCACTGGCCATTGATAAAAATCTCCACACGTCCTTCTTTCTTATTCTCACCATCCATCAGCCTGATGGGAGGACCTGGGAATAAATTACTGCTGTCAGCTCACAGCAACAGAAGCAAGAACTGGTACTTAAAGTTATTTTCATTAAATTCAATACAACTGATATTTATATCAACAAGCCTAGTACCAGTAGACTACTAAAGTAGTCGTATTTTTCCTGGCTGGTAAAAGGAAGCCGTTTGTACAAATTACAAGACAAACACTAAATACTACTGTACTTTACTCTTCAGAGTTCAGCTGGTTCCTCCATTCCATACAAACATGTGACATAGCTCAGAGATTGACCACAATTCTCCATGAAAAGGTAGAAAACACCCGAGATACCTTTGATATGATACCCATACAAGCTGGACAGGTTTTCCTTACAGAAACTTTATGGATGAATTTAACTGTATCTCAGTCCATAAACCCATTCTCAAACTGGTTGCTGCTGCTGCCCCTCCTAACCATTGTCTCAGCAAAAAACGTGCAGCATTGTGTTGAACTCAACTATTCCTTATCACTATGCACATTGTTCTGCAGCATGTTATTCTAGACTAATGTCTGATTATTTTTCTAGCAATTTTAATTGATTGTTTATTCAGGTATGTTCATACTATGAAATCTCACTTATGTGGATTAGTCAGACTTCGTTGATCGTGGTTTCTGCAGTGCTTGGCCTGTAGTTAAATTTTGACTCATTAGGCAAAGTACATACTTAATTCTCACTTACTCTAAAATTCCTCTATAGCCTGCAAGCAATGCAAATACCCTTAAAACAGTTATGAATTCCTCTGTGGCCTCTTTATAATGTTTAAGGGAGAATCACCTTCTAAATCTTTTTGTGTGGCATACTTTATAATCTTTAATATACTCATGAGAGTTGCTTTTTAGAATAACGGAAAAGAATCTTCCTCATTGTTCTAACCTGTTCCTAATCTTTTCTAAATATGTGAGGATGAGGAATTACTTAATTGCATTCTTAAACAAAGCAGTATGTTGAGATATTTGCATTTGATATTTTAAATTCAGTTTAGGGTATGGATAACTTTTGTATAACAAATCAGGAATCTGGTCAATGCTAGTTAAATCTGGCCCTAGTCATTAAATGAATAGGGAAATATTTGAAGATAAACTCCACGTCTGTTTGCTTCTGATATATTTTAAAGCATATTGTTTCTGCTGGAGTTCATACTGTCTGGACAGTTACATGAATTAACTTCACCAGCCATGGTGTTTAGCTACACTGTCATGATCTTACTGAACAGGTGTCGTTATTGTAGTGTATTCTATCTCCTTTTTAGTGTTCCTTAATATCTGTGTTTCCTTAAGTCATATCATCTACTAGTTTCTCATCTTTTTCCACTGAATTTATTTTTACAGGGGAAAAAATGCTTTTTCAAATGCTGGGAAGTAAATGGTAACAACAGTCTTTGTCCACTTTCCAATCAGAAATCTTCTAGGAAATGTCAGATAACCTGTTTTATTTTTTTGTTGAACTGGTGTGTTCTGGAAGAATGCAGCTTGGGTGAGAATTATACTTCTATTAACCAGATAGAGGCATGGAATACTAATAATATTTTATTGTTGTCTTACCTTCTTGTGGTTTAGAAATTATATATATATTTATGAGCACAAAATTAATATAGCATTCTGGTAGTGGGGATGTGAGAATGTTACCATATGGATGTATTTAACGGAACCGGACTCCTTCAGCAGAGATCCTATTTTATAGGAATTTGAGCAAAGCGACACAGATGGTTTGCATCTGTAAAGACAGCAGTCATGGTTTGAATTCCTGTTATTTTTGGTTTCAGAAAATTCTTTCTACCAAGTAGGATCTGATACATGTGCTGCAACATAAAACATTCATTGGATGGTGAGAGGGCTCTATAGAAAAAGCCTATGAAGAGGGAGAGACTCGAAAAGTACATGTGGAAGTGCTGAATGTTGTTACAAGTAGCAACATTATGCAGTAAATCCATGTTGTAGTTTGTGGGATAAACCTTCAGTCTGTGATTTCCAGGAAACAGGCATATATAATACTAATTTCAAATTCAATTGAAATATTCTTGGGTAAGCTAAATGGCATTGGCAGCAATTTTCTAAAAGGCTACATACTAACAAGCTACACACTTCATTTAACAAATTTTTAAAATGAAACTTTTTCAGAATTGCTATATAATCCATTGTTCCCCTATCGTTTCTACTGTGCGTATCTCATAGCCAGAACTGTTGTTTAATTATCTATATGTGGAGTTAGGAATTTTTTGAATTTATTTGTTTATATTTGGTTCTACAATATCACTGTGTAATTGGTATTTTTCTATAATTTCTTACCAGTCTTTTTATGTCTTCATTTTCATACAAGTTTGTAGGCTTTTGACACTGGAACTGACCCTTTTATCGGTGTGTGTAGTATCAGTCTGTCTTGGTCAGCAAGTGGGGCCCATTCACCCAGACACAATATAAACAAGAGGCAATAGTTACATGGAAATAATTTCATGCTTCTCACCCTTCCTTCTTGTTATCTCTGAACTTCCCATCTTCTCTATATCCCTTGTTTTGGACTGTCTGAATACAAAGCCATAGGAGGATGTACTATTGGTTTATATTCCTCAGTGCTCAGGTATGTCTCCAGCATTTGACACCATGAGAGAGTTACTTGGAGGTTGAGAAGTGCTGAGTAAAATTGGGTACACCATCAGGAAGTGCTGAATAGGTCTAAAATCTGGTGGAGACTGAGAGAATGGCATCTCTGGAATGTGACTTTGTTACCTTGCAAATCTGGTTGAACTTTAATGTTCTGGATGCTAACATTCCTCTAAACAAAACTTGATTACTTCCTATGATCTTCAGGAGAAAAGTAAGGTTTTTTCCCTTCCTCTTCCTTCCTTGCACCCGTCTGACAAATACGAGGATTATGAGAATCCTTAAGTGTCTTGTACTTTGGTTGGATCTGTATCCACAGCAATACTCATACTGTGACTTTAGCAAAGAGCTTCCTTACCAAGTGAGAGCTTGTGGCTGTCATTTTCTGGGTGGCAGATGAGTCTGACATCCTCCTGGTGGTTGCAGTCGTGCTTTCCCCACTCCCTCCGGGAGCACTGCAGAAGGTTTGTCTCTTTCCCGGAGCAGATCACATCATCCAACCAGATGGGCCCAGAGCTTCCTTCTGAGTAGCTCTCTTTTTCCATACCTGCACTTTTCCCATACCTGCACAACACAGAGCTATGTTTTGGTCCACAGTGATCAGAGGACATGTGATGCTTAAGTATTAGAAAGGAAAGTGGTTATTCCTGAGGAAATAAAGGTTTCTCAAGTATTCTCAGTAAGCACGTTCAGTTAGCATTAAATTCAATGAGAGCACCATATGCTGCCTCTTCAGTAATGTTTTTTTTTAAGGAATTACTGTTACATTAATACAAACTTAAGAATGTAATATCTTTGATTAAGGCTGCTCTTCAACCAAGCATATGGCTGGCTCAATGACTTTGAGGCTTTAACTATGTTCTTAGTATTATATATACATTTAAATGTCACAGTCTGGAGAAAATGAGACAAAATCCGTTTTTGAATGTCAGCTGCTACAGTTTGAAGGCAAGACAACAGTCACCTACTGAGAGTGTATCTTTGTAGCCATAGTCAGTAGGAAACGCAGGGAAGAGTGAATGCATGAAACTAATGGGATTTTTCTAAAATATGCTCTTCAATACATAACTGTTCCAGGGCCAGGCTGTGGGATTTTCTGAGGTAGTGCAGAAGGAACTTACACCTTGAAAATGTCTGTCATTAATAATAACTGTACACCAAGCAAGGATTTAGAAGAGTAGAACGTTAATAAGCAAAATAGAAATCAAAATCAGTTTTTCTCTATAGCACATGCATTGATCTCAGCAAAAAAGAGAATTGGAAGGAACTCAGTAAATAAAGGCTGTTAAATCACATTTGTTGAAGGTTTTTGTACCTAAACTAAGGCCTAAATACCCCTGTGAGACGGAGGGAAGCAGGCTTTAGTGGATTTTAACTTGGTAGTTTCTATGAAGCATTCAGCTAATATTAAAAAAACAGACTCTTAAAATAGGGTCCATGTAGGATTCATGTAACTGTTTGTCATCATGGTCAAGTCACAGAGTCAGATATCCAATATCAAGTAATCTTACTTAAATCCCAGCTGCCGGCAAACCACCTGTGTGTTCAGCTCCGTCCAGCCATCGTCGCAGACCGTGCCCCACTGCCCCGCGTGATAGACCTCCAGGCGGCCCTCGTGACTGCCCTTCCCCCTGGTGAGCCTCAGTGCGCCATCTGTGCCAGTGACAAGGGAAAACAGGGATCAGCATTTCTTAGATCTAATTATTGTTCTAAAGCAAAATCAATAACACTGCATTTCCTGCATCCAGTCAGGGTTTTGTGCCTCTGCAAACTTAGAAAGTTCTCTTTCCAGAGCTGTGACCTCTGCCTTTGTCCCCATTTTCCTGTGTGGTGATTGATGACTGAAGTACCTGTGAGAGGTGTACAGGAAACACCAGCATCTTCTTTGTGGCCGCAGTTGTGTTCTCGCCAGGAGCTTTTTGGGCACTGTTCTATTGAGAGTTCATTTCCCGTGCACCGCACTTCATCCAGCAGCACGGGGCCAGAGCCTTCTCCAAAGTAAGCCTGGCTCCACGCCTTGGCAACACCCCTGTGGAAATGCAAGGAACACCCAGTCAGAAGCAAGTGAGCTGAAGATGTTCCTTTTCTGTGTCATTTGACTTTTAAGCGTAACTTTCCTAGGAGAGATTATAAATGTACAGCTTGGGTATGAGGATTCTAATTTTAATAATAATGTCTACATGTAGCAAAAATAATTCAATGTATAGTTCTACAGTGACTTCCACCTGTTGTCCTCAAAGCATGTTAATCAAATCTCAAATACCCACATGAGCCAGATAAAAGTGATTGTTCCCCATTTAGTGATGTAAAAACCACAGCGAAGAGATCTTAAGTGACTTGACAATGTCATATCACCAATCAGCAATAGAAAAAAGAACAGGAAGCAGACCAATGACTAACCTTGTATGGGTATATTCTCTGTCAGCAGAAAGGATTTTGAGCACAAAAAACTATGTCGATTGAAAACAGTCCATTGTTTTAGAATTACAGAAATTATGCAGTGTTTAATCCTTTATCATCTATCAAGATTGTTCCAATTCTATTTAAAATACCATGTCTTTCATATGTAAATGTTTGCCATGATTTGATTGCTTTCCACTCAGTAGTTTCTCTGTTTATATATTCACTCCAGTTTAAAAGGGCAAGATTGACATTTTTGACTGTAATGATTTACCTATCTAAAGCATTATTTAAAATTAACTAAAAAAGCATCTAGTTTTCCCAGTGTATCTGATAAAAATGCTGGCAGAAATGTATAGAAAATGTTAAGGGAAAAAATCCTTATTCATTAAGCAGCTGTCTGAAATCAAAGAGATAATGATGGACTACTCTGAATGCTGGAAACAATTTATACCACACTCCAGTAAGAGTCTCTGGAGCTGCACTAAGGCAGAGACAACACATCCCATCATTATAACCAGGGGAATTTGTGTCAAGCAAAAATTATTTAGGAAACCAAATAATAAAAGAAGTTATCATTGTTTTCCACTTATTAATGGTAGATTCATATTCTGGAGTTTTGTAAGAGTGCTACAGAAAAGCTGAAAGGGTGTGGGAAGCTACTTTCTGAGAGGCTTTACTTTTGCAGTTTCTGGCATGTTTCCAGATGGATTAACAGTATGCAAATTTGGATTATTTTTAGTACTTCAGAACTGGTCTACTGCCACTGTTGGTAAGATTTCACTTCATATTAATTAGCATGTTTGTTGTAACATCTTGCTTACTTGAGAAATTCTGTAAATCTCTAGACATATTTCAAAAACACTTAGCAGCTTTAGCACCATCTTAATACAATTTATTTACTCAGAAAAACGAATCAAATTAGAAGCATCACAGAACTGCAGTTTGTGATGATTAAATATAAATAATAAAAAGTTTTAGTGTCATCAGTGAGGAGGCAGGCTAAGAGCATTACACTTGTCATTAGTATACAGAAACGCAAAGCAGAGCTTAGTAACTCCCCAAACCTATCAATAGCAGCCCAATTGAAAAGCAGGAAAAGCTGGCAAGAAGATAGACTTTCCATTAGGTATTCCCAATTGAAAATGTGCAGGAATATAGAAATACAATGTAAAATAAGCTGGGGAAAAATAAAAATTTGATGTCAGAGAAGCATGTTGGTTCCCATATTGGCTCAGCAGGAGATCTACAAGCTTTTTAACTACTCCATGGTTCTCATCCTTCTGAGCTAATTTGGGTGGCACAGGCAGCCCAAGGCCTCAGTTACAAAACACGCACACTCTGGGGACCACCCACTAATGCCACAGAACTTGCTACATTCAATACCACTTCTTTTAATTTATCATGGTCCCAGCAAGGTTGAACAGTTCTGTTCCAGTCTCCTCTGCATTTACCTGCTTAGTTCTCATCCAGTCTGTCTCGGACATAATCCCCTTCTCCCCAGTCCCTAGTACCTTCTCTGTTTCTTGCTCCTAATTCTTTCCCTCTTCAACCCCTCTGGCCTTCCATCCCAATTGTCCTCATCTCCTTCCTCTCTGATCCAACAGTTCTCCTCTTAGTCTCCCACCTCTGCAGCATCTTTCTGCAAATACTGAATACTTATCTTCTGTGTGGTATCAAAATCACCTCTGGCTGTTAAGAAAGGAAGGGAAGCAAGAAAATCCCGTCCTGCTGCTGTATTTCGGACTATGCTTAGTTCAGGCAGAATCACTGAGAAGCTTAACTACCAAAACTTCAAAGAGATCTCTACCTCAGTATATGCAAACTGACAATCTTCGGAGACTCGTGATTTAAACAAATCTAGAGAGATTCTCACAGGCATGCCAAAAAACATACCCTTCCGGACAAAGCAGAGCCCTTGTGCCAAAGCAAGGAGGCTGTCAGACTCTGCAGCAAAATCGATTGTAAGGATTTGAATAGTCAAAGCAAATTCCTTTTCTTCACCTACAGGTTTTGATTGAAACTTTACAGAAGTTGTAGTGAGTTTTCACAACAAAGTGAACATTTATTCTGAGACATTCTTTATCTGTCCAGACAAACAGACAAAATTGGCCCTATCACAGGACACTGAAAACTGGTTCCAGGGAACTGAAAGTAATCTCACTGTACCTGAACCTTCTATAAATAAACTTAGTTACTGCTCCAAAGTATCAGTACGATTTTAAAAGAGCATCTTTTTGACAATTATGCTTCTCCTAGCTTTCATCTGTGTGTCTGATAACTCTCCTCCTTTGCTGCTGAAATAATAAACATGTAGAAAAACAAACCCAAGGCCAAGCTGCCGACAGACAACTTCAGCATCTGCATCATCCCACTGGTCATCACAGACTGTGCCCCACTGGCCACCATGGTAGATTTCCACTCTTCCTTCGTGGGCATTGCTCCCACCAGCCAAACGGATTGGAGTGAAGACAGGGGCTGTGAGCAAACACAGGACATAGAACAGGTCATTCACTTCCTAAAATATAATTCTGATAGTAAAGAAAGAGGAAGATGGCTTAATGGTTTCTCTGACATCACTCAAGAACCAATTTTTTTTTTCTAGTTAGATGGAAAACCTGAAGGTAAACTTAGAAATGAGTTCCCTTATGCTCCAGTCTCACTGGGTGAAAAATCTTACACATACAAGTGACCATACTGATCTTGAATTACCTAAGTGTCAGCATTCACAGACACTTAGAGCTGTAAGGCCAAATACTAAATCAGTCAGTAGAGCTGCATTTCTACCAGTAAGAGTGAAATTGGGTAAAATCTGACGTAAGAGGCACAAATTATGTCATAGACACAGAAATAGAAATGCATCCTCCTGTTTTCTCATTCCATTAGAAAATCCAGTCAGAGCAGTGAAATCCCTGTGACTGTGGAGTCTCAGGAGAACTGTGCAAGTATTGTTCCCTTCCTGCTTCTAGTCTTTTAAAATCAGTAGCTCTCTTCTGGTGCACCAAGAAACTGTCTTGAAAGCATCACTACAGAATAATCTATAATAATGGAAACAGTTTAAAGCCATATAAAACCCCATAATTTCTCTAATGTGAACAAGGTTATTATAAAGTTTCACCATATCTAACATCCGAGCGATTTAAATTTGAGTAATTTTTGTGTAACTTTGCAACAAATTAATGCTACTATTTAATCTAATTCTTGGTTATTAAAAACCCCAAAACAATACTGAGGGCATTTTTCCAATTTCATATTAGTGTTTCACTGATATGAAATATGGGGAGGGGGGGTGTGTGTAAATATTTTAAGAGGCTAGTTGCAATAGAACCTGCGAAAATGTGAAAACATTTATAGTTTTCAGTTTCTTTAGGCATAACTCTCTTGCTTTGGTTCTTCAATTTGTCTCCTAGCTTGAAAAGATTCTCCCTTCCTTCAACTCAATAGTTTTCTAAGACCAAAATGTTCTTTTAAAAGCCATTTATCAAAATATTGCTCATTAATAATAGAGCTTTAGGACAAAAATGCACCTGCCTTCTTTGGATAGAAACATCAGTAGGAGAGGAAAGGCAGCACAGAACTGGCTGCACCCACATGTTTTGGTTTCAGCTGAAGAGATTGGCATTGCAGCTCTCCAGCACTGCCAGCCCAGCCCTCCTTGAGGCAGCACTATCTTAAATGTGATGGCATGCCTGCTCATTTAGTTAACATGTTGATTAAAATAATCTCAAATATCTTAAAAACATTAATGATACTTGTTTTCCTAGTAATACAATTTTGACATTAAAAAAAAAGTGGGGGAAACAATCCTCATTCTACAGCCAGAGATTCTTGCTACTTTACTCTTTCTCACAACCTACATCTGAAAGAAACAATTTGTTCGTTGATTATGGAAAGGTAAAAAGTTGTTAAGCTAGGTTCTGCTTGAGGTATTTGAAGCAGTTAATGATGGAATGATTCAATCTGTATAATCTGTTCCAGTAAATCTTAACAGTTTTTCTAATTTAATAATGAG
This sequence comes from Machaerirhynchus nigripectus, assembly GCA_013397975.1. Classification (NCBI taxonomy): domain Eukaryota; kingdom Metazoa; phylum Chordata; class Aves; order Passeriformes; family Dicruridae; genus Machaerirhynchus; species Machaerirhynchus nigripectus. Next base: position 514,205 of record VZRQ01007357.1, read on the forward strand.
TAATTATTACTACTTCTTCTTAAATAAAATAAGGACTTAGGAAAACCATATGTATTTTTTTTACCCAGGGAGGAGCTACATGTGACAGCAGCTGCCGTTTTTTGAGGACATGTCCCATCCTGCCAGGTGTCTTTTTCACATAACAGTATATTTTCTTCATCACCACGACAACGCACTTCACTCCAGAAAACAGGAATAAGGCTTAGTCCAGAAAAGGGTATGTGTTTTGCTGTGCCTTTTTCCCTGTAAGAATAATCAGGATAGGGCATCAGAGTGGGAGGAAGGGAAGTGGGAACATTTTCTCATATATGAATCTTGGAGTAGAAAAGAAAGGGCTTTCTTCAGTAGTGTAAATTCATCACATTTTCATACAGTTCAGCATTGTCTTCTGCACAAAGAAAAGTAACAGATGTGACCCAGTTCTCACCATTTTGTTGTGGGGTATTTTAGTACAATGACTGTGTTGCTGCATAGCCAGCTACATTCCTGCTTTCCCAGTTCTTAACTACAAAAATCAACACTGAGTCCACAGTCCGTAGGTGAATCTACAGTACCAGCCCACTGCAGTTACAGTTCCAGCAGAGGTAATGCCACCAGGCCTTTCTCCCTTACTCTGTCCTTTACCCCATGAAGATGTACCATGCTTTGCCCGTAAATGCCTTGTATTGTGGCTGTGATGATGGGACAGTGAAACTGCCTCACACTCCATTAGATCAGGCCCCCATCCATTTTTCTCTAGTCAGCCATTCCCATCCACTCAGAACATTTTATAATCAGCTCCCTTTCCTTCTCATGCTGAATCTACAGCAACATTTATAGAGCCATCTTTTCTGCCTTGCGAAGTTTGACAAATTTAAAACAAAGCCCAAATATGGTGGTCTCAGAGGAACAGATAGATGGAGCACCTGAAAAGCACCAGTAATACCTCGTGAGTTCACCTGGTGGTACAGAGATCCAAATTTCTGCCAAACATTCAAGATCACTCAAACTTCCTGCTACTGTTTGCTCGGGGCCTTTTTGGCCTGGGTTCAGCTTTGAGCCATTTCTGTTGAAAAGACCAAACCATTCACCCGTATCGCTGAACTACTTTTGCTAAGAGCAGCCTCGTTCAGCTCAAGTGTTCAGGGTATGGAAAGCAGATAGGACTTACATGAAAATGAGGGAAGGAGACACTGCACGTAGACAGCTGAAGTCATAAGCAAAATCACAGCCTCCAGATGGCTGAACTTTTATCTCATCTAATCCTTATATTTTTATAAGTTGGCATGGTGTGTCCAGATTAGTATTGAGCATTATAAACCAGCTCAGATTTAGTTCTGGCTAGCAGTCTTAAAAAGTAGAATAATCATTAGGAATGTCACAGTGCAAGTCTGCTATAAAAGCCCCTTACTGCTTGTAGCAAGCAAAACCATGGCTTTGGTATGTGAGTGAAAGAAATTTTAGAAAGGCAATACAGCCAGCCAAAACATGCTAAAGGGTGTTGTTGATTAACTCCATTCTGGCAGCAGTGGCAAGTGGTGGTCAGCAAGGACAGTACAGGGACTTTCAACCTGTTCAGTATGGCTATAGCTCTAAAATGTTGCCATTTGCCAAAAACTTAGGATGAGTTCCAGGTGTTATTTGGCATGCTAGAACGGGTGATTACTAGGATAACCCCTTGCTCCTGAGAATCAGGAATATTCCTATGATTAGGAGCCCATGTAGAGTCTAATCCTGGCCACATTTATATTGTTATAGATTCAATAACCTCACTGGAGCTCTTCTTAATTGACATTTAGATATGTGAGATCAGGATCAGACCATGTAATTCTGTCCTTGTGGGCATCTCCCAGATGTCCAGTAGAGCAGTTTGTGTTTGCCCTAAGTTTGTGTTTGCAGTTTGGTCAGCCTTGCTGACCTGTTCACACATTTCACTTTGAAAGCAAGTATTTGCCATGGTCTGCTCCTGTCCAGATCCCCTGTGCAGCTTTCTGAGGAAAGACTGATTTCCTCTTTGAAGTGTAATGCGGCTGAAGCAAGCAAAGTATTCTGGGAAGAGCAACTTCAGCATTCAAACACTTTCAAACAGAAAAAACAATCATCAAACACAAAAAGCCCTCAGGATTTGCGAAATAGATTGTCCTTTATACTGAAACATTATTAAAATGAGTTGACTTATTTTTACTCAGACTGAAACTTACCCCAGTGCAAGCTGTCGACATACAACTGTCGCATCATTATCGTCCCAATGGCTCCCACAGATTGTTCCCCAGATTCCATTCATATAAACCTCCACTGTACCTTCAAACTCATTCTTGCCTCCCCGGAGTCTCACTGACCCTAGTTAACAAAAATTAAAAATGAAACCATTACACCTCCAAGATACTCTATTGCTCAGTTAATGCATCCCACACAAAAGACGCTGAACCTCGTTTTCCCTGAGTTCATATTTCATGGATTAGTAATGTAAGAAAATTCTGGCACACCTACCATTCTCATACAGTAATATACAAATTGAGAGAACCTTTTTTTTTACGTGAGGAAAGCATTTTGCACCTCATACTGAAACTACATAATTTCTGATCCTTCTGATCAACTTAGTTAAGATCTAACAAAGAGAAAGTATTTATAGACACATAATTATTTACATGTGATTTCCTCTACCCAAATGAGCAAAATGTATGTGTGTATACATATATAGTGTGTGTATATATATAAAATATGCTATACTTTTATCTTTCACAAAATTCCATTAACCTTAAGGGAATCAGAAAATAGCCACATGGATTGCATAGCTTTTGCTCTGACCCACATTACATTATGCATGTCATAGATGACAGCAGTTTATTTTAGCCAAAAATGCTTTTGTTCATACTTTTCTCAGACAGAAAAACACTGGATGTAGTTCTAGTAATTCATGAGAGGTCTTTACCAAATTCTCAGGCAAAGCAAGCTAAAAACCATAGGGAATCATCTAAAAGAAATGGGGAGGAAAAAAAGTGCTTCTTGAAAGCTACAGAGAACAAAAATCCAAGAAAATTAGCTGATTTTGCGTTTTTGTGTTACAGTAGTTTAACTTGAGATGTCAGATGCATCTGGTGTTGAAAGTAGCCAACTGCCACTTGCAAAGGTGGGAAAAAGCTGGTCATAGGGATAACTGCATAGAAACAGAAGAGAATCAAGACAGAGCAGTAATTCAGCAAGAAACATTTCTGGTAAATTATCAAAGATAGCCCAGCTGTATGAGTTCGTGTTGCCTGAAATCCCAGTTAATCCATCTGCCTCTGTTCTGTGATCTACTTACAAGCTACACCATCTTCCATTTTGCAGGGGGTTTAGCAATGAGATGAAAATAGTCAGTGTTTGTGCCTGCATTTCATTGTATATGTGTTCATCTTTGTGTAAATAATAATAATAGGTAGATCCACTTTTTCTTCTCAGCTTCTGTCCCGGGTGTAGTTCAGTGTATTTTATAAAACCACGAAGCCGAACAACTGCCAAGTAACTCGAGGAATTAATTAACCTCATGTTTTGTTTGGTGTGTTCCTTTTTGCCTCCTATTTACTTTCTCAGCAGTAACTTACTGTGCAGTAAATTACAAACAACATTTATTCAACTCATGTTACAGTGTGAGCTATCATTCCTAAGAGAGGATTAGTACTGAGTCAAATATAACTATACTGTAGACACGTTGCACATCATTTATCTGTCTTTAAAATTTTTCTCTTTGTGTTTTTCTGTGTCACAGACAGAGTCTGGAATTCTGTTTATTTCTGCTCTTCTCCAGACTTTTGTATAGACTATTATTTTCACTTGAAACGTCAACTGCAGTCATAGCAAAGTGATTCCTGACATACCAGAAAGCAAGTTTGAAGATGTCATCTCCAAAAATAAGTTTATTTTAGTGCATGATTGCTTACAGTGCTGCATGACACCTACTGAAATCAATACAGTGTTTCCTGAGTACGCATTACACAATGTTTCTATTCAAATATTTGAATAAGGGAGTACTTGAAGAAGAAAACTCTCTTTTAAGGTCTCCATGGCAGAATTTAGCTCACTCCTCTTCCTGTATTTATAGATTGCCCAATGACAGCAGTGGAAGAACTTAGTCGTGTACTCACAGCAAAAAATGAGAGGATTGTTAAAGGTAATTTTGTAACAAATTTTAAATATTCTTGATTTTCACCTGCTAAGTTAATCTAGGAAGAAATAAAAAGAAAGCCTATTTTTACATGTAGGTAATATTAAACCTGCCATTTAACAGAGGTAACCAAATATATGGTATATGCACTTTGAAGTATGTATCAACCTCTATCATATGACCAAGTCATAATTATGTAGCAAACAAATCAAAGGACACTAATGAGAAAATGATTTCTCTGTTGTTTACTCAAAATGTTGTGGTATTCACACACCTGGTTGTTATATTACAAGATCAAGAGATGCATTTGCTACAGTAGTGATACCTCATAGAACAGAACCTTAACATCAAGACTTTCTTTACAGTAGCTTAGTTTTTCTTTCCAGTACATAAAACTCTTACTTTGTAATGAAACACAGCTCTATGTTTCCTGTGTACACTGATCCTAGGGAATTGCATGATAACGGCATGATCTGCCATTGTGTGTGTTTATGCTGTATTACCAACTGTCTGTTTATGTGTTAATAGTTTAATTGCAAGATAGTCAGTGTTTGCATTGTAAAATTACCAGGAAACCCTTTTTCGCTTAATAGGCAGCAGGAAACCTAATATTTAGCGTGATTGTAAGTTTACAGGTTAATTCTTATTTTCACTGGTCAAGTCTACTGCTGTTCCATTGTAACATCTCAAGCACCCCAACACATGTCTGAGGCGCTTCCTCTGTGCAGCCCCTAGTGCACAACAACTCTGGAGAACAATATCTGCATTCCCTCTTAGAAAACAGGTCTGACTTAAGTGTATGCACTGGAGGCTCTAGGTTTCTCAAGTCATAGGCATGTCATCTTTTTAAGCTATCATTTTTCAGCTCTTTTAGTTGCTGAAGAAAACTAATCCTTTTGGGAGTAGAGCTAATGCAGTCGTATCTACTCTTTCTGCTTCCACCAGCTCAACACGGTGCCAGACCTCTGCTTAAAGTGCTTATCAAACCTACACTGCCTCAACACAAAGCTCAATGACAGGGAACAGGAGCACCAGGATCCTGCCCATGGCTCTGCCCTCCTCAGCACAGGTCAGGAAGAAGGAGGATGAGGGGAGGATGAGGAGAGGTGACCTGACCCCACAGTAGTTAGAAATGAGGGCACGGGACACGAAGCAGGCCTATGAGACACCTCTAGACACATACCGTGGTCTTAGGACAGACTTAATTCAGCCCTTTATTAAAAAATACAATCTGCTGTCTTGACAGAAACTCCTTCATTTATAAACACTCGGTAAGTATGTATGCATTTATTGTAATTGTGTTCTAGCTGAGGTTACTGACGGTCAATTCCTGTTGTTTACATACAGTCTGGTAATTTTAGTTGTCCTGGTATCTGCCCAAGTCAGAGTCTTTCCTATCTTCTATCACTGTTGAAAGGAGATTAAGTTATACTTGCAAATGCAAGGAAGTAAGGGTATCCAGTGGGTGCTGCTGAGACTTGCTCCAGAACACCTGCCATATAGGCTGAAGATGAGACACTCAGGAAAACAGGGAGAGGAAAACCACAGAGCCAACTTTTAATTAACTCCAAAAAGCAGAAGAGCTTCAAAGGAGTTGTGCTGTTGTGCTTGGCCTCTTTTCCTATACATTCTCATGTGCAAAGATGCTGGGTAACTTCAAACCTCTTTAATTTTTATATTTTACTGGCAACAAGCGTTGTTACTGTGTGGCTGATTTGCAAATAGAATGGGAATCACTTGCACTTCTGCTGTAGGTGTAAGTGCTGCAGCAGTGGGGTTTATGGTGTTGGCTAAAGGTGTGCCGTAGTTTCTTGGTAAACACCTGTGCCCAAAGGTTTGCAATTTGGCTGTAAATGTAGGCTGGGAAAAGAGGAATCAGAAGCAGAAATTGCCTGTGCCTTTTACCCTGGTGCTTGGTGCTCTGAAATGGCAGATTTAAAGCAAAGCAAAATAAGTAATTTCAATTTTGGAAATCTGTAAAAAGAACAAATATTTTTATTTCTGCCCCAATTTCCAAGGTGTTCCAACATGAGATAGTGCTACAGAAGGGCCTTGCACTGTTAATTCATCTCTGTTGCCTTGGAGTCAATTAGGTGAGTCCAAATTGACATCAAGTGTGAGGGTCTCCCATTGACACGTGCTGTATATCCCACGGGACCACACTGTAACTCGTAGTACTTCAGAATACTTAGGGGATACATATAAAAGAGGCTATCCCAGTTTCAGAATGAAACTACTTCACTGAGGTACTAATAAAAAGCTACCTGTAGCACAGGTAAAACCTAACATTGGTTCAAATCAATGGAAACTTCCCTTCCAGGATCAGGCCTGACTAAAATCAAAGAAATGAATCCTGTTCACTTCAGCAAAATTCTATACGGTGCTCATTGCGATCAATGAATGCTGTTGTCTATCACTGTCCTGAGCACTGCTCTTAGGCTAAAGTTATAATTTCCCCCAGGCATTTTAACCTTGAAAAAAGGGTGCCTCCATCAGAACTACTTTTTAAGGACTATATTTAGAATCAGTAGAAGTATTGCATACTGAAGGATCCTTATATTAGAACTTTCATAAATATTGTATACACTGAGTGCGTGATGTGCTGTATTGGTTCCTCTGCAGCAGTGAGATCCATCATGTCAGCCAGCAGTGGTTTAAGGCTCTGAGAAACTAAACTGAAACTGAGCCATGTAATGCGCTCTGAAGGACTGCAGTTATCTTATGTGGGCAGAACTGGAGAAAATGAGGGGTCTCACACTGTGCAGCTCTGGTAAGAATGGTTCCAGAGGAGCTGCTTCTTAAGAAGGAAAATGTGGACATTCATGTTTAAATTCTAATCATAAGCTATTAAAAAAAAAAATCCCAAAAGTCATTCCATCAATTGCTTGGACTATAGTATAACAGGTAGGGAGAATAATCTAGTGGTTGGATTATGAGCCTGAGGCTTGATTCTTCTCTCACAGAAGTGTAGTGAAGTTTTATTTATTGACATTAGTGGAATCACCTTGTGATAAAAGCAATTTTAATGGAAAGGTTCTAAAGTCAGTCCTTTCTGGAGGTGTGTACTTGATTTCCAGTTCTGCCACTGACCTCTAACAAAGACACTTACCCTGTTTTCTTTGTTTCCTCTTTGTAATAGAAAATAATTAACCCACTTGACTCAAAGTGCTTTAAATTAGATGTGTAACAACATAGCATGAACAACATATGCAGAAAACTGTAACTATGTGCCTCACAAACATTGTGTGGCTTCCAGGTACTGAGCTAGGCCTCGTTCTTGCAGCCTGAGTACACTACAGGTAAGTTGTTATTAGCAGTAACTAAAATACTAAATTCTGGTGGGCTTATACTGGCTCTGTGTAGAGAGTACTCTCATATTCGTTTATTGTCCTCTGTGATGTCCTTGGTTAATCACGATAATTTATATATATTTGTATTTGGTTTACTTGCTTTCAAGGCATGAATAAGTAATGTTACCCATGTATTTTTAGAAGGAAGGAAATGAAACACCAAAACCTATTATTTTAAACTATAAAACTGATTTTAGACTGGTACCATACAGTATAATTGCAAAGGCACTTAAAAAAAAATTTCATTGTCACTGTTTAAATATAAAGCAGTTTCATATATACACATGCATGAAGTTTAGCCTATTAACTTTGCAGATAAGTCTTAATATTTAAGCTAGAAAAACCCAGAGATTTACAAGTAAGCCTTTGAATATGGTATTGTATTTAGTTATGACAGCTGCCTAATACTGGGTATGGGCTTCCTTAGCCTAGCTACTAAAGCAAGAGGTGCAGTGAGTTTCTCCTGAGTAGTCTGTCCCTCTCTCACTATAACCATGTAATGACATTGCCTCACTGGCATCTCTTCGCTTCTTGTAAGAAAGGAACATACTTCAGGGAGAATGTTATAATAATGTTTATTTCTGGGCAAATGGTTTGATTTGTGTCCATGTTCCACCCTATGGAAACTCACAAACTCTCCAATTGCTTGATATTGCCCCCAGTGAGGCTTCTGGACAGACATTGGCCCTGGTGATGCCACTGGAGTTTACCACCGAGTCCGACAGGAACACATGATCTGTCCATTAGAAAGTATTGGCTATTGTTCAGTAGCTGTATCCTGCCTCTTAGAAGGGGCCAACTTGCATTTCCTTTTTCTGGGGGAACAAAGCAGCATTCTGAGAAGACTGAAGAAACACAGCTAAACCCAAATCATGCAGTATTTTTGGTGGTTTTTTGCTTAAATCCCCTTTATGCTGAACTTACAGGGGATTCTGAAACTTACTTTACTAAATGCAAGATTGGGTTCTTAGCAATGAACTGCTGTGTTCTTCACTATTATATTAGACCAAGTCTTCATACAGTATTTTGGGAACCAGACTGAAGAATTCAAAGAAAACCTATTAATATGTTGGGCTAAATTAGAGAAGCAACTGTGGCATCCTTTCTAAAAGTGAGACCAGTTAAAGGGCATGAAGTCTTCTGGGTTTTTTTCACCCGTGTCTAGTTATCTGTTTTCTCCTCCGTGCCATCAGCTGCCTGGTATTCTTTCCAGGGAAACACCTGTACTTCGTAACATCATTCTGTCTTCTTGAAGGAGTACATTTGACTTGGAACACAGCTTTGGAAGCTGCATTTTTTCTTAATGTGTAAGTGATCAATATGGACCTTGGTGCCTCCTTATCCTCTTCATGTGGTATTTTATACCAATATGTATAATTATCATGTTGTTCAAATTAGCTTTCTTTTTTTCACACACTTTCTATGGCTACTGTTGGAAGAGAAGGATAACAATCCTTTTCAGTCATCTGAAAGTAAATAAATTTTAAAAAACCCCTCACAACCCAAAGTCAGCTTTCATGACAAACAAAATAGTAATATTAATGATCAACTTCATTGCTAGCCTTGTGCTATTACAAAAGATGTAGAAGGGAGGACAACAAAGCAGGGAATCTTACTTTTCATTTCAACAATTATGCTTGATCATGTTTAGTATAGCTGTAGATAGGACACAAATCTTATTTAGGTAGGAGATAATACCAGAGCAATGCAGGAGAAAATGTGAAGTCATTCAAAACCAGACTGTACATCAATAAATTTGATGTCAACACTTGATGAAATGTAAAGCTGATCAAGGGCTGAATGCTGAAATTGCTGTTCAGTCCTTACACACTGAAAACTTCCACTGAAGTCAGTGGGAGTTGAGCTGGGAGTGTGTGAGGGGAGCACAGGTCTCTTGGCTCAGCTCACGGATGTTGCTGAGCACCAGCACTAACTTGTGAACCCTATTATCCTAAGATATGGGGGGTAAAAGACATACTGTGTCAACAGTTCGTCTTTGGAGCAAGGCATCCTTCTATTTCTCCTGCAACTTCACTTTCGTAGAATAAGTGCTTCCCAGAGAAGTGAACCCGGTTACAAAAAAGGAATGCCAGCTAGCCTTTGCAAACTGAGCCTACTGAACGCTTACGGCACAGCTTTGAAACGCGGTTCACCTACCCAGTATTAGAATAGCGGCGGAATAAACCCGGGCGGGACCTTCGTCTTTCCGCTGCATCCATTGATGCACGAGTTTAACTCTCCTCTGCAAATAGCTTTGGCTGTCACTTTGGCAGACGGTGTCCGTCCCCTCGTTCCCCGTTCCCCCCAGCGACAGCGAACCGCGTATGGGATGGGAGAACGCCGCCGCCCGGCCAAGGCTGTCTCAGTGTCTGTCTCCCCCCGCGTCCCGCAGCCCCGTGCACTCTCTCTCCCTCCGTTCTGCCGCCACCCCGCGCCCCGGGCTCGCCTGCT
>VZRQ01007357.1:524618-556071 GCA_013397975.1 Machaerirhynchus nigripectus
ACACCGGGGCTCCCCCGCCAAGCCCCAGGGCCGCCACGCCGATACCATCCCTCGGCCGCCCCCCGCGTTCTGCGCTGCCCGCGGTCCCGCCGAACTCCGCAGGCTCACCCCACCCCACTTCTCTCTCGCATCGGGGCTCCCCTGGCAGCTACCTCCTCTGCCCTCGCCCCTTGCTTGTGGCTCCCCCGCCCTCCGATAGCCTCACAAAGAGTAGAAGGAGCCCGGGCAGAGCCTGGCCTGGGGAGCGCAGCTTCGGGGCGATAGGGACAACACGGGCCGGCTGGGGCGGCACAGGGATGGAGAGATCCCCAGACGTGTCAGCGGGGAACAAAGGGGCTGGAAACAAACGCCGTGAAATCTTTTCGAGGTTTTAGCATTATCCCAGCCCCATGTGCTCTGAATAGTAATCTGCTTATTTCCAAGCGCTGCAGAGGTCTGCATGACCTGATCATCTCTGATTTCCTTGTCCCACCGGGATGGCAGTCAGTTACTGCTGCTTCTTTGTCTCATAATGTTTGGTTGTTAATTTGGGTTAGTTACTATGTTTTACTTTACCACTGGTTTTAATCTATGCCGTTCATTTTGGAGATCAATTCTGCCTCGTGGAGCATGTACCCTTTATTTAGCAATTGGTCTGTAATGTGAGTCTGTAGATTCACCTCTCCATAAGATCCTTTTGCGTCTCTAATTTTTTTGTCCGGAAAGTGTTAATCTGGTTTCTGAGTGAGCACATCAGTATTACCACTACCTTTAGCTCTGACAAAAGTCTAAAAGAAAGAGGGTGCTTTCTGCTTTCCATGCAGAATCCCACCTATATCCACAGAGCCCTTTCTTTAGCAGCCTACAAACTGTTGAAAAGGTGCAAAATGCAACTTTACCAGTTTAAACTTTTGTTTATAAAAACAATAGAGCTCCAGTGCTAAGGAAAGCAAGTCCCATAGTATTTGGGATTGCCTGTATTCATCTTAGTTCTGCTCATCTGTGGTTAATTCTTTATTGCAGCATTACAGTTTGTATTTTAATCGCTCACAAAGTTAAAGCATACTCTGCTGGGGTTTCTACAGCAACATGATAACCGTGCTATCAGTGTCTGTTGCACTTCTTTGTGGACAGAAATGCACAGATTGTTCTTTCTTGCTGAGATTTCTTCTGGGGATATGTATACGCATTGTTTGAAAAAAAGCATCAAGACTGACAAGAGTTTAATTTGTTTTCAAAGTTTTTGAATATATGCAAGACATTAGCCTGAAAGCAACTCATTATGGCCATTTTTAAATTGTCTGAAATTCTGTTTCTGTCATGACAAGTTAGTTGCTTTTATCCTTTGGAACGACAAGTTAAAAGCATGCTCAGCCTAGCTGGTTAAGTTTTCCTTCATTGCCTAGTAAACACTTTTTGGCATCAAGTAACAGCAATATTTCATTTTCCCTGACCTAAGCTCTTTTTCCAACCCTCTGTAGCCTGGAAGAGAAAGGGTTCTGCTGATCAGCACAGGGGGAAGAGAACAAATGAGTATGATGAGTCTTGCAAAGTGCTTCAGGCAAAGCTCTGAGCCTGGCACTTATTCATGTATTCTGATTGCATTTGCCTCCCCAAGGTGTGTGGGCTCTGCAGGGAACTTTCTTTACCTATCTAGGGTAGAGGTGTTTGTGTTTGAGCTTGCAAAGTGGTACTCAACAGGATGTGGGGGAAAGGAGGGGAGGCTACACAGGGAAAAAGGTTTGGAAGTAGCTAGAATTCCAAAAGAAGCATCAAGAAGGAAAAAAGCAATGTCATAATGATTCACTCCCAAGACAGGGTTCAGGTTTAATGGAAGGATCCAAATGTACAGATTCACTCTTGAACATTTTAATTTTTATCATGATTGTTCTTTTTGATGTGATCTTTTAAGGAGAACGAGCCTTCATTTGTTTTAGTAACTATAAATTACCTTTCCCTATGATATGAGGTCTGTTAATGCTACAGGAAATAATGGATTTGTTACAATTTACAAATGAGGGACTCGGTCTGGTGTCCGTTCAAGACATTGATAGTAAACTCACTGTGAGAAAGAGGGGCAGTCTTCTAAGGAGTCCTGGAGCTGATGGAGGTTTTTTGCAGGCTGTATGCTTTGCACTTTGCTTGCAGCTTCTGTCTTGGCTTGAGCATTTGCGAGTGTCTCCCCCATATGGTTTCTCTGGTGTTTGAACATGCATGTTCAACAACATGTGTGAGCACATGCACAGTTTGTCCCTTGGCTCTGGCACTTACTGGTGCCATGCAGAGAATCACTCTGATCTGCTTGACTGCTTTTGTCACACTTGTAGGAAGCTTATTATCTCTGTGACTTCTGCCTCTGTCCCATGTAGTCACAATCACTCGAAAGTTATTGGAAAGAGCAAAGGCAAAGCAAGAGTTGTGTTTATAGACTGTGGTTTTGAGAACCTTGGTTCTTATGGACTTAAGATGGACTCTCACACTTAAAATAACACTAAGAAACTGCACTATACTTTAAAGGTGGACTTTACCTTCACATATCTAGAAATGAGAAAAAGAGGCTTGTTACTCTGATATAGCTTTAGAAAGATGCCAAATATGAAATGCTCTTAGTGCATTTGGTTGCCTTAAAAAGTGTTTTCTCCACTGTACAAAACTGTTGAAAACTCATTCACAAATTGAATTGTAAATGCCAAAGAAAGAAAAATTATGTTTTCTTAGTTAGGAAAATAGGCAAGTAGTTCTCTGGAAACCTCAAAATCAATCTAGGCATTGCATATAACTTCTGAAATTACAGCATCCAGCTTTTCAGGAAAACAAGGCAAAAATGCTGAAAAATAATAAACCTTTGGAAACTGTGCTAATTATAATCCTGCAGCAGCACTGGGAGATTTAAAGTCAGTAATCTGTGTTTAACAAGGCCTGTATTTTTATAGGAAAGCAAAGGCTTGCTTTGGTCTTTCAAGATTGGTAGGGAGAATAATCCATTAAGACAATATTACAGTGGGTGAACTGGCTCCAGGTGAAGCCCATACCTCCTTTTCCAAAACAGCTTCAATAGTTAGTCTAACTATTTAGCTTGTACGTCTCATGCACAGAGGTTTTGACAGGAGTCCCATAGACCAACACTCATGACCAAAGCTGGGAAGTCTGTGCTGTGCACTGGCACCTTCCATGAGAGCAGTCATAGGAAATCATCTGCCAGAATAGGTTTTAGTTTCTGTACAGTTCCTCGGGGTTGACTGCCTTTTTTTCTACTGATATTTGAGTCCCAACTCCAAACTTTTGACAAAACAAAGAATAATAAATAATTCATAGTTATGAATGGATCTGGCCACTCCAACACCCCCTGCTCCCCCATATTTCCGTGCATAGATTCCTTAGGTTATCTAAGAAATGGAAATATTGGAAATATTCACATAATACAGAGCAGTGAGGGTCATTCATAATATGCAAGGCTTGAAAGGAAACTTATTCTAGAGCTTCCCTCATCCTAATAGCTTTCTAAAAGCACTTGATAGTTCTTCCCTGTGGCTGGCTCTGATTTTGCATCGTGTGAGGATACAGGTTATTAGAGGACTAATTTTCAATGAGTGATTCATGTGAATAGGTGAAAATATTTGATGTGTGGGTTAACTGTGCAAAAATAGTAGTCCTGCATTGCAAAAACATTTAATACCCAGCATTTAAAATTCAGCTGGAGAATCAGTCTAATTCTGCTGCCATTTGAATCAATAGGAAAATTCACTGATTAGGCTCTTCCTGTGTTCAGTAAAGCTGCTTACCTTTATTTTTGAGTCACTCATGCAGTGTGCTGTCAGCAGAGATTTTAGAAAAGCTGAGCACTTCCAGCTGTTGGTGGAATTCAGTTAAAATACTGGTGACAAGTGAAGGCCTGACTCAGTCCTGTCTTACTGCCACTGATAGCCCTATCCAAGGTATTCTCTCCTGCATTCCCTCCTGCCCCGGTTAGTGTCAAGCAGTAGCACAGATGGGACAGCTCAGAGCAAGGGCTCATTTCAGGCGATGAGATACGTGAGAAATTCCCCCAGGAAAGAAGTACAAAGCAGAGAAAAAGTAGTCAAACAGCTAGACCCAACAATGGAATTATTTTCATACTATCTAGCTAATAATGTACTATCTTTTCTTCATATAATCAACTACGCTGGGGCAAATACATCAGGTGCTGGAATAAATGGAAAAACTTATACACATGACTTAGTGGGCACTGGGTGAGATCAAACACCAGGCTGAAGTCAGGACTAGGAGAGGAAGCAAGGCTTCACACAAAGGAGACTTCCATGTGCAAAATGAGCCATGGAATGGGTGGCGAAATGAGTCAACATTTTTAGGATGTAAGTCAGCGCTCTTATAAAATAATTTTATTCATTAGTGTCATTCTTTTTAACTACATGGGCAGCAGAAATTTGAAATGCTGCCAAGTCTGACTCAAAATTAATTTGGGTTTGTGCTTATGTGGAAGAGAATAGGCCTTTTGTCCGTAATTCCATATAAGCTCTATAGGGTGACCCTATATTACACAGGATGTAGCTGAACAGCTGGTAATTGATGAGGTTTCCATTAACACATAACACAGTGTGCACAGTAATGAGATCACAGGAAAAGCTTTTTTAAAGTGTTAAGTACTTTCTTGTACAAGGAGCCGAGTTTGTATTATAAGGGAATAAGAAACCTGTTTTGCTGGAATGAGGCCATAAGAAACTTGATTTCCTGGAGGAGTTCAATACATAGGTGCATATGTGCTCAACACTGGGTTCCACAGACATGATGAAGTAACTGCAGTTAAAACTGAAAGGTAAACTGGATCATGCAAAACTGGGGACCAGTTTGTGTTGCATGTGTAAAGCAGGTTACAGGAGTACCGGGTGTAACACTTCAGAGCACTGGAGACAGGATGTGTCCATGGAGTTGCTACTACTTCAGCAACATCCAGGAACGTGCAACTGGTGTAACATACGGGCCTGTTCATGCACTCCCAGTGCTGTGGGGTTTGAGCCTGGTTTGATATTGCTTCCATGAGCAACCTCCAGGCACTCCTTATGTTCCTCTCGCAGCAGGAGAATTCAGCAGATCCCAAGTGTGCGGTGCCATGTGGCAGAGTGGGGAGTGAGACTGGAGTGTGAGAGCAGGAGAGCCCCAGCCTGCCTGTGTAAATACAGCAGAGGTGCTGCTTCGTTTCCCGATGCTCGGAATGGGAGGTAAAGGCAGCATCCCATATGTTGCCGTCTGTTAACTGGGTGAAAGGGGAGGCTGTGTAACCAGCCTATAAATAAGCATATTTAAAGAGGCTTATATATGACAAAGAGGATATTTTGAAGAAATGGAATAGAAAATTACATTTGTTAACAAACAAGCTTAATGGAGTTTTGCTTGGAAGTGGAACCTCAATTCCAAACCTGACTGCCCTGAGTGTATGTGGTGATATGGTAAGTGAGTCAGTCCTTTAAGGGAGACAAAAGCTGAAAAAAAATTTACGTTTTCTTCATCATAAAACATACATTTTGGACTCTTTTTCATACAGAAGGTGGCCCTTGCGAATGAGTCAATATTAGGTAAGTGTGCTACAGAGCAGTATTAAGCCTTATTTACACAAAACCTCCCCTGTCACTGAGGACAACTGCTTCACAGAGCTGAGATATATGGCCTTCTACAATTTCCTTTGGCATTCATGTGTAGAAGGTTCCCTGGGGTAAACAATGCTTTATAAATGTACTTGTTTAAATAAGTCCTTCTCTCACAATCCAGGTAGTTCCCTCCAATGATTTATGTCTGGAATGGTAGCATTTGTCTTCTCTTTGCTCAGAGATAAATTTCTGAAAACATTTCTTAATAATACCTATTTCAGAATTTTGCATTTCATTGTTGTGAAGGGTAAGCGCAGTGAAAATCCCAACCACAGAAAGCGAGTCAGGCAGGGTTGGATTGTGTTTTCATCTTCCACCTAACCCAAGTCCCACCTTCCCATTAGCAGCTGTGGAATGAGGCATTTCTACCGCTTGCTACACAACCTCCAGCAGCAGCACACACACAGTCTGTAAAGAAGACTTTTTCTGCAGAGTTTCAGAGGGAAGCAGGAATTACTTTAGTGCTGAGCTACACATATGCAATGATCTTTGGTCAACATTACCCAAATTAAATCCTACCTATTTTAAATGTTTTTGTTTTCGGAGAAAGAAATTCTAAAGCCTTCATTCTCTTACCATTAGTAACAGTTTTGGATAAGAATACAATTATTTTTCAAAGGAACATGTATTCTCATATGTACTGAAGGGAAAGCTAAAAAAGCCAGTTTATACTTATTTGACTCAAAGAGACTGGAATTTATTGGTTTTTATTGAAAGCATGAGGACTAATTTTAAATTATCTTTTGTTTTACTTGCAATTTCAGTTATTTGAGAAGTTTACCTGTTAAGCAGGGGAGTATATTGCTGAGTGTTTATAATCCATGTTCTGTTGGCTATATAGGTTAATAACTTCACCGAAACCATGTTAGTGAGTGGATATTGTGCGTTATGAATACAAGCCTTAGTTTGCCCGTATTGGTACCATTTAAAAAAATACAGATCCCAGTAGTTCCTAGCTTGCTTTCAGAAATATATGCAGAGCTGGAGCAACCATTTCACGTTGATTACTATAAAGTGATGCACAAAGATGTACTTGGTATTTGTGCCTCCTTTCAATGACGTAGTCGAGATTTTAAAATGCAGTCACATGTGCTTTAAAATAAATAAGGTGGGGATCCTGTCTACAGCTATTTCCTTGATAATCTAATGGCTTTGTGGAATTACACGTTCCAACTTACTGTTTTCATACTACCCATCTTGGCTGGCATAATGATATGTCAAGTAAAAGTAAAAATTAAAATTAAGACCATTGGATTATGAAAAGCAACATATTTTTGCTGTTGATACAGCTATGCAAAACATAGTTACTTCTGGTTTTATATTGATCTGTTTAGCACACTTTATTTTTGTAAATAAACACTGTATTGCAGTACACACTACTTTTTTTTACTTTAGACTTTTAAACATTGTTATTTTACACAATACCTCCTAGTGGTATGTAACTAGATCCTACCACACCAAATGTCCATTTGTGTTACATAGAAGTACTGCTAACTTTAAAAATTGTAAGATTTCAAACCTCTCCTTGCTTTATTATGATTATTGTCCTATTTTGGAACCAGGTCTCAGAATGTTGCCATTAATCAGCAGAGCCTTCATTTAGCCCTTCGAGATCGAGTAAATAACTCATGCTGGGAGCTGTAGGAGGTGGACTTGCAATTTACATATAGGATCATAGAACACCTGGTTGGAAGGGACCTCAAAGACCATCTGGTCCAAACTTTCTTGGCAAAAGCACAGTCAAGACAGGATGGCCCAGCACCCTTAGAAGTGTCCAATGTTGGGAAATCCACCACTTCCCTGGGGAAATTATTCCAGTGATGCATAGTCCATATGTCCACTTTTTTTCCTGCTTATGCAGGTTTTTCTTCCTAAATTTCTCTCGGAATTTCCTAGGATCCAGGAAAAATGAAAAACAGAATAACTCCTTTCTCTAAGATTTAACTACAAGCCATCTTCTGGAATAACAAGAAGATAAACAATAAAATCAGGGCTGTAAAAAGACCAGATTTTACCTTTTGCAATACGAGTTAACACACTGAATTTGTACAATAGAATAGAATAAACTAGACCAGACTATTGTGTGGTCCAACTGCCCGACCACCTCAGGGCTAACCAAAAGTTAAAGGCTGTTGTTAAGGGCATTGTCCAAACACCTCTAAAACAGTGACAGATTGCCTGGGGCATTGACCACCTCTCCAGGGAGCCTGCTCAGTGTTTGACCACCCTCTCATAAAGAAATGCTTCCCAATGTCAAGTCTGAATACCTGTAAATAGAATATCTTGAATTAAGAATATAGACTCTAATTTTGGTAGTTTGTGACATTTCTAGAACAAAATATGTTGATTAGAGGAACTTTTAAAAGCAGAAATAATTTTCATTCCCAGCAATTTAACAAATCCAGTGCAAGGTCTTAAAATCCTCTCTTGACCCACCCACATTTTTCAGCAAAACAAAGTTCAGTTCAAAAAGCTTCTCTAATTCTGCTCCAGTCCTGCTGGTTTTCTTCCAGCAATGTTGGATACTGCTCGAGGAAGCCAGAACAATGTTTAGTTCAGGATATTTAGGAAACTGAGTCAGTTTATTCCATGTAGGGGAATTAGAAATATTTTATCATTTTTTTAAACTTTTGTGTGCAAGTCACTTATTCTTGCTGACAAAGTAGAATGAAATACAATGCCATTCCAAAGCAAAGGAGTTACAGAATCTCTTTGAAAATTCCTGTCAATGGTCCAGTGGAGGTACGAATTGTTGGTGCCGAGGCTGCAGCTCCAACATCAAGGCTTCATGTCCATCACAAAGGACATGTCCAAGGCTGGATCAAATGGCAATGCAACTTGATCTAGATCAAGTGTGAAATCGCACCACATGCCGGGCAAATTATCCACAGCCTGTGGCAGGGTGTTTATGAAGGCTCTGTTTTGGCTGGATGCTTGTGGGCTTACTAAGGACAAGCAGTACTCGCCTAATAGAGACTCTGCTGCTACTTAGCTACTTCCAGTAGATTTTACAACAAAATTGGAGCTGCTGCATTGAGTTTGTACAGATTCATGGGTGTGGTGTTTTTGCAATACGCTTATTAAGTCAGATTTGCCTTCTGGAGGGACACAGCCTTAGGCAGGGGTAGAAAAGCAAGGGCAGCCATGGTCCCTGGCTGCTGGGATACTGTCACTTGTTCAAAATAGGCTGCAAAATTGACATAAGAATTTATAAAGATATTTCTAAGGAGGTAGATCTAGGTTACTTCATTGAAAGCATGGGGAAAAGGGACATGAAATAAGAAGATCGTGATGTTAGTCCATGCTAACATCTGTTTTTCTATTATAAAATATCTTTATATTTTCTGGTTTTCTACTCAACTGTTTTGAGTTAAGAGATAAACTTCTTTCTCATTTCATCTATTTGGTCCATTTGGCGGGTTTAATTTATGAATTTATTTAGCATCTAATAGGGCACAATGTAGTTGGAGTTTTGTTATGTGAAGAACAATTAAAGTGAGAGAACAGTGCTAAATTAAGCAGTTTGGGCCCAATTCAGTGTAACTTTTTCAGTCATTTCTACCACCACAAAATAAGTAGCAGTTTTTTGCTAAATGGAGTAGTCTAGACTTGAATATATGTCAGTGTAACACAATTCCCAAATGGGTGTGAAATTGTATGATTATTTGTTAGTGTTTTATAAATATAGTGCCATAAACAGATAAACAAGAGTGGCAGAGAATGTCTGCTTATTGCACAACCACCTGACATTTGAAGTAGATACAAGTAGGCTGGAAGACAGGATTTTAATTCAAAATTATCTCAACAATAGAAACAATCAAAAAGATTGAATGCACATCAGTAAAGAGAAGTGGAAGGTAATGTACTCAGAGATATTCAGTTAAAACAGGATGAGGAAACAATTGGCTTCATAAATATGAAGGAAAAAATCTGGATAATGGATCAGAGTTGATGGCAGTTTCACAAACTCATTAGTCACCATCAGACCAGCAAGAATTTGGTCTGATATTTACCTTAACAGAAACACAGCCTGGATACAAGGCTGGGAGAGCTGAAACCACAGCATGCACAGAGAAGAAGAAAGGCACGGAGAATTCTGCAAAAACACAACTTTTTTGTTTTGAACCAGTGCATGTATACAGCAGAACATCTTCATAGCCATTAATGTTTGTAAAGATCAGCTCATCTTAGCAACCAGTTCTAAAAATGGAGTGCAGGCTCCTACAAACCTCATCAGATCACATCCAGGAGGAAGTGATTTTGTTACTGTGCAGAGACTTCTACTGTATTCATTACAGCCAACACTATCAAAGCAGTGTACAGTAGCATGAGACAGCTACTGAGCATTTTTTTCCCATAACATTTCCACAGATAGGACACTATAACTAGTAATGTATTACCGAAGGAGAAGAACAAACAACTTTTGGTATTTTAGGGTTTTAGCATTTCGAAAGCTCCATCATATTTCTAGGATATTCTATCACTGAGAAATGTGAGTAGCTGGAAATGGTTTCTTTTTGTTTTAGTCTGCACTTCTTTCATTTCCTTCTCTTCATGCATTTTTCTCAGTTTTCATTGTGACCATGTGACCTGCATAATGTCATTGACATGTACACAATATATACCACATTCAAAAAAAGGAGAATAACATCTTGTACCACGAAAGTGTGCCAGGTGTCTGGCACTGAGAAACCAACAGAGGAACAGCATGCTCGGTGTAGCAGGGAGCTCAGCGTCACTTCTCAGCCCTTGCTGGCCACATCGTTCGGTCTGAACGTACGGGAAGAATCGGGCCGTGTCAGGAGAGCAAACATTGGCATTAATTGTAAGTGCGGGATAATTTGTAATGTTTCTTTATTCTTTTGTTAAGTTTCCTTTTGTGAGACAGTAGGGACTGACGTTTATTGCAGGCCGTATTTCCATCTTCATTCTTGTTGCATTCTGACTAATTCGCAGGAAGTCAGCATGAAATATGGATTGGATACATTCCCAGACAGTACATAGGAGCAGGGAGAAAGGAGGAAGTGGGAAAGACATTAAATCAAATGAAAAGAGCTTCAAAGATTCTGCAAAACTCCCTCACAGCAGAAGTTTCTAAAGGATCAGAAGATGAAAGCAAAACATGAAGGTTAACCAACGAATAACCACAATAGATACTGGAATTGGGATAGAAAGGATGTACTTTAGAAAAACCGATCAGGTGCTTAAATGGTCACAGCTGCGACACGGCCCGAGCCGGGTGTCGCCTCAGGGATGGACCGTGCCCTGCAAGGGCTGAGTGAAGATGAACTTTACATCTACACTTGCACAACACCTGCATCCCAGGAGACGGGCGATGTGTCTGGCACCGAGATTTCCGTGAGGCAATTGCGCGGCACGGAAGTGACGCCCCGGCGGGAAGTGACGGCGGCGGCGGCGGGAGCGCGGCGGCGCGGGGCCGGTGCGGGCCATGAACAGCCGCCTGCAGGAGATCCGCGAGAGGCAGAAGCTCCGCCGCCAGCTCCTGGCGCAGCAGGTACGGCCCGGAACGTCCGCAGGGACCGGGGCGCTGCGGGGGCGAGGGCCTGGGGCGGCCCGCGGGCCGTGTGTGCGGGGCGGGACCGCGGTGGCCGCGGCGTGACTTTGTGTTTCCCGCTGTGCAGTTGGGGGCCGAGAACGCGGACAGCATCGGCGCCGTGCTCAACAGCAAGGATGAGCAGCGGGAGATCGCGGAAACCAGGGAGACCTGCAGGTCGGTATCGGCGGGCGGTGGCTGTGCGAAACTGGGGGGTCGATAGCAGTACGGGCCCGGGAAATGCGATGGGATTGCATTCGGTGAAAGAAAATACAATTAGTCAAATCAGAGCCTTCACTAAGGCGAACAGGGTCTAGTTATACCCTTCTTAACAGCAGCTGGGAAATACAGGCTGACTTTTGTTTCTGGTGTTGAAAACGTACTGTGTGGGAAAACCGAAGTCTGCATTTAGAATGGGCCGTCTGTGTTGCCTCAGAGCCTTCGTGCTTTTGTTAAGCACAGTTCAGGGCAGTTTAGTTTAAAAGTTCTCATGGAACTACAGATGTGTCTAGGACAGAGCAGCTTATCAGTTCTCACGTGTGTGTGAACAGGCTTAATTTTGTAGACAAACTGCTCTGGGGTAAAACAAGCTGTGCCTTTTAGAACAGAAAAACGAGAAATGGAAGGGAACGAGCTTAATTCTGTAGATGTACCACTTTGGTTAAAATAATCTGTACTTTTGAGAGCAGAAAAACGAGAAAGAGAAGGGAATGACTGCTTAAAAGTTCTGTCCTTAATAAGTTGTGCTGATCACAAATACACTAAGAGAGGAACAGCTTCTCATGTATGATGTTTTGAAGTAGTTTCAAACTTGTCATATGCAGTCAAGGCAGATTGTCAAAGATTTTTTTTGGAGACAGAAACTTTCCTGTGAGGATTTTTGGTTCTTCATAGGGCTGCTTATGATACTTCTGCACCAAATGCAAAACGTAAATATCCAGATGAGGGAGAAGCTGATGAGGAAGAGATTGAAGAATATAAGGTAAGAAAAAGAGGAAAAAGTTACTTTTGTCTGGTGGTGTGTCCCTGAGATACTTAGAAAATATATGTATATATAAAAATAAATGTGACGTGTATAGGTCCTTTAATATGTGTGTTCCAGAGTGTCATCTCCCTTGATGCCTTCCACTGCAGAAATGTGAGAGAGAGGACACCAATGCTTCTTGGTTCACCTCAGGTGTGATGTAGGTGCACTGAGCACCTACACACACCAAACCTCAATGGGTGAAGGCTTAAGTGCTCCTAGGAGGAGGCAGGCCTACAGGGTGTTAGTGCCTACAGGGAATAGCACTGAGCCATGGCTGGCTGTGGGAAGAAGTTGTAAAATGTGTGTGTGCTTGGGTACACAGAAAAAGAAACTTGACCAGAATTTTGTTGTGTCAAAAGGAAGGCTTGCAGTTGGCAGGAGTCACAGGCCGTGGGATGAGACAAGGGAGGCTGAGGGTGGCTTCTGAGCTGTCTGTGTAGTGCCAAGGAATGCAGTGGAAGAAACAAGGGATTCTAAGGGAATTGAAGTAAGAGGCTTGGTTTGGGGTGTTCTTTAAGTGTCCAAAATGTCCAGGAAGAGCTAGGTTAAACGAAAACAAACCAAAATGCCTCCGTGGTCATTGAAGAGTGAATGCTTGTCAAACTCTCATGCCCTTCATTTTTAAAATGCTCATCCCAAAGCTATTTGGCAGCTTTCTCCTAATGTGATGTTTTGGCCAAGATGAGAGGTAGAAAGAGGTTAAACAGAGGCATGATTATGGTACAGCTGTCTTTATTACTTGATTTGGGATCTGGTTGCAGTGCATGTCCTCCTTCTCCCTTTTTTCCATGTCCTAATAACCTTGCTTCTGTGGTTAAATAGAATCAATATCAGTGTATTTACGAAATAGTGCGGTGTCTGCTGTTCTCTTGGATGCCTAAAAATTGTAATTTTTGAAATACGAAGTCTTCATCGTGTTGCATTTGTGTTCTGGTTTGTAAATCTTTCTGTAATAATGTCTGTCTTTTATCTTAGTAAACCAGAAAGTTAATGTATGACAGGATGATTTTTGATGACTGATTTTGAAAGTCTCTCTGCAAAGGGCCACACATTGTTTCTAACATGATACGTGTTAGCCTGTACATCCTGTTTAGTAAAGAAATTAAGTCACCATGAGGTAGAAGGTTGTTATCAATTTATTTTAATTCTTCACCAAACACATAGTTAAAAAACTAAGTTTTAATTACCTATAAAGTATATATGGGTAAGTGACTTGGGTTGGCAAAGTACATGAATCTTATCATTAAGATTTTCCTAATCGGCATGGAGAACACTTTACCCTGAGGTGGGCTGTAACCACTTGCAAGTGGCCAGACTTTATTGTTGAAATGGAAGAATATTTTAATAACAGTAGCTCAGACAAAATTTAGTTGAGCAGATGAACATACTTAAGAAACTTGAAACCCCAGAGTAGAACATCTATAGTGGAGTCATCAGCTGTTTCCTGCAGGCATTGCTAATTCCCTATTGGCAAGGAGATAAGAACAGTAAAATTCCATCTGCATTTATGTAACTTTTTCCTGCGCACTCTGAGCCTGCTTAAATTTAGTCTTGTAATATGAACTCATGCAAAAATCTGGATTCTTAAGGTGTCAAGCTCTATTGTATTGTGTTCAGTGCAACTTAGACGAAAGCAATAATAGACTTAACTAGTAGTGTTGTGGGCAAGTCTTGCAAGTTTGCCAGTTTTGTTCAGAAAATCAGAGGTATTTCTGATGTGAAGTGACTTTTCTCTATATCCCTGACTTTCAGTGTTGGGTTCTGTGTGATGGGATCAGGTAAGTCTTCTGCAATGATTTAAATTCTTTTTGCCCTGGCTTCAGATTTGGTGGAAATGAATGTACCCTCAAACCTGTGTGAGAGCAGTTTTTGAGATAAAAGATTAAAGTATTTTACTCTTCTGAGCCCTGTAGGAACATCTGATGAAAAAAAAAAAAAAGAAAAAAAGCAATGTGTTTTAATTTTTGTGGGGTTTTGTTTGTTTGTTTGTTGGTTGGTCTATTTTTGGTTTTTCTGTAGAACAAGTGTAAATTTATAGTGGTGGTTCTTCATAAGGCTCAAGCTGATGTGAGAACAAAGGGCAGCAGCACTGCTTGTTGAGCTCCCACTGGCAGCTTGACTCCCGTCTTGGAGCCTGGCTCTGCTCTGCCAGCTTTGGGGGATGGGTGATAGGGAAGAGACTATTGGAAAAATGAATAATGGTTATTTTAAAGCCAGAAAATTGAACTGCGGTTCTGGAGAACTCCTAAAATACTCTTGTTCATGTGGAACTGTAGCAGTTGTCCCAGGGTTAGTTGAACTCCCTGGTCTGTATTTGGAAGTGACAGGTAGTGGGATTAGAGTGTCTGCTGCCACTGCCAGGCTTTTCACCACCCCGTGGGAGCTGTGAGTGATGTTCCACCCCTTGCCCTCCCCAGGTGATTTGACTCCATTGTTTGAACCTGTATGAGGGTCTGGTTTGTGGAGTTTTCACTTTGTGTGAAGTGCAAAACCACTTGTGATTCTATTTTGCTTCTGCCAGCCTAATTTGAGACGGCCCTATTCTACTTTGTTTCTGCAAGCAGAGGCCTGCGAGCTTGGGATGCTTCCATGCCATTGTTGTGGAGGCTGAAAAAAGCTTAATTGGTTGCACCATGAATTACATGTATCTCCTGTCATTAGAAATAAACTATGCTTGAATATGGTGGGTAGTGTCTGTTTCCCTAACTCAGCAACTTAATACCAGATGCTTTGGAAAACACAGATAATTAATGTACAAGAACCTAGTATCTTGTGTTATTGCTGGTGTCATTCTGTCTCTTCTGTGGCTGTGTCCTTTCCCTTTGAAAGTTGTGGTGTGGGCTTTTGTTTGTGGCCATAAAACTTTTAAAATCACTTAAGAAGGCATAAAGAGAACTGGGATGACTCAGGTATCTCACTGGTGCTTATCATCAGAAGGAGAAGATTTAGAGAAAGATGGAAGAGGAAAACACGTGTACCTTAAGATGGCATAAGCAGTTTTTAGTAAAACTGAAACTTTCAGCTTTTTTTTGGCCTGAATAACACTTGCTGCTGCTTGTCTGTACATTTCTTTTCCTTGCAAACACTCTTGCTGTTTCTGATAGTAATCTTTTTCTGATCTGGTTAAACAGACATGCAAAAACACTGCTGTGTATCTCTAAGTTCACCACCTGAATAGGGAACAGGAAGCTGTGACCTTTTCATCACATCAGGCATTTCAGAAGCTGCTCCAAAGCTCCACTTGGGAAATAACAGAAGCTTACTTAAAGATTTTGGCAGTTAGAGGGATCAAAATTGGGAGGGACGACACTTAATTTTTTTGTTCTGCATTCAGACAGCTTATGTAGCATAGGGTAAATACAGCTGTAATAATATGGTAGATGATATCGATTAGTAGTTCTTTATTGTATAAATCTGTATACTGGGTTGATCCAGGATCAGTGGGAAGGCAGAAAGTGATGTGAAAAAGTGAGTCTCTTGAGTTTCCATTCTCTCCGAGTTCTGTGTTGGCTGTTCAGAATACATCGGTGTAACAGATCTCTGAATCCCAGAAGTCTGTTGAATGAACAGTTGGTGGCTCTCTAGGTATTTTTTATGTAAATTTTGGGGCTACAGAACAGGGACGTTTAAAGTTACATTTAAGGACAGTCCAAGTGAAAAACTGACATGTACCATGAGCTGTTTCTGCCAAGTGTGGACTTCTGGAAAATAAGAGACGATTGTGTAGATATAAATGCTCAGAAGTTCTGCTGCAGAAGAACTTCAACAAAAGGTGTACTCTGTTTCAATCCAATGAGTGAAAGTTTTGTGGGACAAAAATTAAAAGTTCTACACCTTGTAAAGCACTGTCAGGGGCTGGAAATGAAGGGGTTCTTATTTTATTCTTCTTTCAGAGGCCTTTCCCAGTAACACTCTCCTCGTTGGTTAGAGAGCTGCAGACTTTTTGGGGAATAGGTAATTTTTTCCCGTCCATCACTGGAGCTGGATCTGCTGTTTGTAGACAGCCCACGTCTTGTTGTGATTCTGTTTTTTAAGGAAAGGACAGAAACAGCACGATCTTGTATGCACGCTTGTAATACCTGCTTTATTTCCAAGGATGAAGTAGAGCTGCAGCAAGATGAAGAGAACCTGCCCTATGAAGAAGAGATTTACAAAGATTCCAGTACCTTCCTTAAGGTGAGCTGCTTTTGCAATTGGAAGTGTAGTCAATGCTGGCCTAGTTGTGTTTAACTGTTTCTGCAACTGATGAAAATCTGAAATACAGCTTTAAAGGCTGAAGTAGTGGCCTGGAACTCACAAGTACGGAAGTTTCCTGTGAAAGATCTGACTGTAAGTGGTGTTTGCATTGTTCTGAGGCAGCTCACAATGAGCTGCAGGAGTGGTGGGCCTGATCTGGAACTAAAAGGATGGTCCGACCAGTGGAATTTATAAAGGCATGTAGAAAAGACAGTTTGCTTCTTTCTCATTTATCAGACTAATACATACAGTGTGTCTGTGTATGTCCAGTTATCTCCTGTTGCTCTCACTGAACTTCTTCCTGTTCTCCAGGGCACTCAGAGCCTAAATCCACACAATGATTACTGCCAGCACTTTGTGGATACAGGACACAGACCCCAGAACTTCATCAGAGACGTTGGTATGTCACAGCCAGTAACTGATTGAGGATGACTCATTTTATTCAATAGCACCTCTTTTTCTTCCCCTTCTTTAATTCCTTACAGTTTCTGGGAAGTGCAGGTACACAAACACTTCCTAGTTTTTTGTCTCAGTGTGCATACATATCAGTATAGACATCTATATGAATGAGTTTATATTCAGTTACTTAGGAAGTCCTTATTACCAAGGCTGCTCTTACCCTTGGTTTTACTTGAAAATATTTCACCAGGAAGATTTTTTTCCCAAACTAAGCTCTTTTGATTCCAGAAAGTAGATGAATTTAATAAGCAGATCTTGAAACCTTTGCAAGTTTACAGTTCACCTGCGTATTGGGCTGTATTGCCTCTTAAGCATGTAAAGCATGGGAAATACTGACGTTTAAGTCAGGAAGCAATATGGATAATGGTTCCCAGCTAAATTAGGTAACTGCTGACAGCTCGTTAGAATGCCCAAGTTTAGAGGATGTTGTTTTTCAAGTTTACATGTATCCAGACATATCTTAACTTGCTACTGAAATGATGCCACATTGGGCCTGAATTTAAACTTGCTAAAACTAAGGCACAGTTTGGTCCTGTTTCCCAGAATAGGTGCCTGGCATTTGGTTTTTAAAAGAAGCAGAACATCTCCCTCTGCAGTTTTATGCAACAGTTCTCTGTGTTTTATCAAGTGTAAGATTGCCAGGGCAAATGGGTTGTGTTTGTAGATGGCAGCCCAAAGAGATTTAATTTGCCTCCAGAGGCTTTTAGGTTATTCTTCTCTATATTTTGTAAATGCTTCTGTGAAACACATATGGATGGTTTTTAAGAAAAATGGGCAGTTTTGACTCAATTGTGTCTTTATCTCAAAAGCACTTGGGCTTCCCATTTATGTACTTGAGGCAGTTCTACACTGTTCATGGAAATGAATATGGAGAAATAGCAGCCCATGTTGTGTGCCATGCTGTGTAAGGAATGGGGAAGGGACAGGACAAATGTTTATGCAGGTGTTGGTGTGGAGATGAACACAGCAGCAGCTGGGCCAGGGCCTTTAAGAGGGCTGAGCTGTGTCAAGCTGCACACTGGTGAGCGCACATTTCCTACACCAATCAAAACTCTGCTGAGGTGCTACGTGTCATTGGATATGGCCCAAATAAAAACAAGAGGTTCCACAACACCCAGCTGTATCTTTTTGATGTTGCTGTTGGGAAAGAGGGAGAGACCTGTGAGTCTGGGTTTGGTTAGTTTGGGGTTTTTTTGATGGAAAATTCTTTTTACATCTGTTGCTCAGCTGCTGGTAACTGGCTTCTGTCTCTGCTGCCCCGGGGTATTGGACTCACAGTGGCTGGAAGCAACACAGTGGTGGAAATCAAGAGAACACAGTAGTGGAAATCAGGAGAACACAGTAGTAGTTTTAAGCTGTTACATATTTAAGGAAAAAGATGAAAATAACTTCGGGGTGTTTTATGTATGGGTAGTAGAGGTTAGGTACTGAGAACTTTGCTTTTATCATTGAAGTCCTAGGGTTGGGACTTAAGAAGTTTGATTTAAAATAAGGAGAGAGGTGAAGGGTTTGTGGGTTGGGATGAGGTTTTTTCCTCCAGTTGATTAATAACATTTCAAGTTGTACTTTTAAATGAACATAAAGCCTTTTAAGTAACTCCTATTAAAGTTGAACTGATACTGCTTGGGAAGCAGGAATGGCCCCTTGTTGGTTTGTGCTGAAGCTGCTGCTGGCAATAGCAAACCCATTGTCTCTAAGGGAGAATAAAATATACTTCAAAGTGTATTTTCCTTTTTACAACGTTTGCTGCAGAAGATCTAATTAGGGTTCTCTCCTTTGTATTCTGTACACATGAAGGGTTGGAAAATCGACATCATAAAGCTGAATGTAGGAACATGTGTTCAGATGGTCATGACTGACACCACAGCACCAAATCTCAGTGTAAGGGTTACCTCAGAGAACCAGCCACACACCAGGTGCCACCTTGGAAACAGTCATCAAAGATTACACAGATTATGCTCTAAATGCATGTTAATTAGATCTCAATATAAATTTATGGATTGGGGAAAACCAAAATAAATTCTTTCATCATTCTGGCACGATTAGTTTAAATGAAAGGTGGTTTCCTTCTGGTAACTGGAGTTGTGAACTCCTGATCCACTGTAGTGCTCTAGAGCAGATCAGAGCACAGACACTGCATCAGTAACAGCCCTAATTAGCTGGGTAAGGGCAGGAGGCTTTTGTCAAGTGCTGAACAAAAAACTGCTTTAAAGGGTTTGGTTTGTTCTAACAAAAATTAAAATGAGGCTAAGTGTTAACATTTAGACCTATTCAAAATACTGGACAATGCTTAATTGATAGAGATTTACTCTATTAAGTAGTTGTTAACTTCATGTTTTCTTCTTCTTAGGCTTAGCAGATAGGTTTGAAGAATATCCAAAACTTAGAGAGCTCATCAGGTTGAAGGATGAGCTGATATCTAAATCTAACACTCCTCCCATGTAAGTGTTCTTGTGGAAAATGCCTTTCTTCTCCAGACCTGTTTGAAGTGAGCTGTCTGCTTTGCAAATCTCTATCTTCAGCACCTGCTTAGAATTTACATTTTCTCTTTCTGTTTGTGTATACAAATTAATTGTAGCATAGAATAATAAGATCACTCTGTTTTTCTTAGTTTAATCTAGATGTTTAATACAGTTTAATCTAGATGTTTAATACAGTGTATAAACTAGATTTTCTTTCCAGCATGTGATTATTTATAGTATCTAAAGCTTTGACTTTTTTGAGACCAAATTGTCATCTGACTTGGCTGCAGGCTTTAATTTGGGAACTAAAGAATATCATGTGATGGTGAATCTCATGTTATCGTGTGGTTTATGATAACAAGAACAGCTTTAAAAATTGGCCTCCTAATATAACCTTAGTTTATCTCGTACCAGCTGTTTTTTGTATAGTATATATATATTTTATATATATATTATCAGCTATTTTCTTAGTGTCCATCAATCACATCTTACTTTGGAGTTGAAGACAAAAATGTTTAGGCTGAGTGGAAGTCATTTGTCCTTATGGACTTCGAATTACCTCGGAGCTTTTGCTGAACGTCAGACACAGCCTCAGTGTGCAGCGTGTTACTCCAGGCATTCAAACCTCTCTGAACTTCAACTAATGCTTGTAGCGTGCAGTAGTCTTGATCTGGACCACAAAAACCCACCTTATTTAATGATAATCACATAAAACTCCATGAAATAGTTGTCTGAACAACTGAGTGCAAAGTGCAGAACTCAACCTGCTATTTTAAGCTAGGTGTGTTTTGGCATTCTTGGTCATAAAGTACAAGACAGGGGAAAAACAGTGATCAAATGCTGCCTTCTGACAACACCAAGGACACATAGGGAGTGATAATCTCGTCCACACACTTTTTGGGAAGGGGAGGGTGGTGGTCTGCTGATCAGCTTTCTTAAGGTTAAAGGAATTTAGGGGAGGCAGTGTAATTTTTCAATAGTGATAGAGCAGTGAGTGGTGCAGGTGTGGAGGAGAGTCATAAGAGTGTGTGAGCGTATTTAATAAAATCACTGGAGGGGGGGAGTTTTGCTTGGTTCAGGAATAGAGAAATACATTTATACTATATACAAAGTAACAATGTTTCCAGTATTTAGAATCTTTGGAATAATTCTAAAAATATGCCACTTTTCCAGTTAGCCAGGCAGTGAGTGTTTGCTTCTTAAATGTTTGTTTCCTCCTATTATAGTCCACAGGTGTACAGAAAGTGCAGTGAGCTAGGTATTGTTGTACCGTGTGTGTGGGCATCTGTTTCCTGCTTGCTAAGTTAGAATCCTAAAAAACTGTTTATTAAGACTGCTTAGAAAATACAATGCAATAGCATCCAGCCTCTATCAAGTGAGGATGGGTAATGGTTCTCTGGATTTAGAGCATTTGAGATGTACAAGCCACCCAGGAGACCCTGCTCTTAGCTGGCTGCACAGAAGTGCTCTGTGGAGTGTAGTTCCCAGGCCACTGTTGCACCTTGTCCAAGCAGTCTGGCATCTTCTGTTTAAACAGGTATTTGCAAGCAGACTTGGAAGCCTTTGATATTAGGGAACTGAAGTCCAAATTTGATGTGATTCTCCTGGAGCCACCATTGGAAGAATATTACCGAGAGACTGGCATTACTGCCAATGAAAAATGCTGGACCTGGGATGATGTAAGTGCCTTTTTTGCTGTGAAGAACATTTCATACATTTGTTTAAGCAAATAGTTTCAGGGTTTAATTTTGTAAATACAGCTTTTTGTTCTCTCTGAGCCTGGTGAAAACTTAAACCTAGTAATAGTGGCTTTTCTCTCTGCCCTTATTTTCACTGAGCTTTCTGTTTGATTTTTTGCTGTTGAAATACCAAATGTCCATTGAAAATATTCCCTTGTTTCTTGAAATTCTTGAGATTCTTAACGCATGCTTTTTAATATGCTGGTCTTCTGGTAAAAAGTGTAGGTAAGTTTGCTTTACTGACATTCTTCCATTCTCCAAGTATTGATTGGGTAGGAAATTTTAATGGTCAAACCAGTTACAATCCCTAGAAGTTTAACAAAATAGGTAAACGTCACTTGTGGAAGTCTTTATCTTGTATTTTTTTAAAAATGGTGCCTGACAGTGCTGCCCAGGGAAAAAACAGTCCATCCTAACAGAGAAACTGTGGAAGTGTTGGAGGCAAGACTCATCCTCCTAGTTTGGAGTTATATCCTCTTAGAATGGCTCCTACTGCATTATTTTTCCTCGGAGTGGCACTGAATGAAGCTTGATTTGATGTGTTAGCAAGTTAGAGTTGAATCCTTTCAACTTGTGATAACTAACAGATGCTATGCATCCCAAGTTATTTCATCTTGAATGTTACTCATTTGTCATTGTTGAACCACTGTCCTCATAAATTCTGGCTGCTTTTCCTGAAAGTGAAAATTGAGAGAATGTCTTTCCTATATAGTGATAGGAATTAAACTGGGGTTTTTAGAACATCTTCACAACCTTTATGTAAGTACTTACAGGGAGGAGAAGAAACAGAGTCCCATTGTTTCTTTATTAAGTATTTTTACTGCTAATGGAATGATAAAATGAAGCAGAGATATGAGGAGATCGTGTGGGCTGTGTTGGTCTTTTAAGTCTAGAATTTTTTATACAGGTAGAATTTCTATCTGTCGTGGTTTCACCCCAGCTGGCAGCCCAGCCCCAGGCAGCCGCTCGCTCGCTCCCCCACCAGTGGGATCAGGAAGAGAATTGGAAGGGTAAAAGCTGGAAAACTCATGGCTTGAGACAGACAGTTTATTAGGGAAAGCAAGAGCCATGCCCACAAGCAAAGCGAAACAAGGAATTAGTTCCCTTCTTCCCTTGGGGCCCCAGGTGTGCTTCCTGGTGGTTTCTGTGACAATGCCTCAAGACTCAGTGTTCTTCCTGATACAACTGGTGATTTGTATTTAATTCAGGAACGCTTTTATTGCACTTACTAGATCATGAAATTGGAAATTGAAGAAATTGCAGCCCCAAGGTCATTTGTGTTTCTGTGGTGCGGCTCAGGCGAGGGTCTGGATCTCGGCCGAGTGGTAAGATGTTGTTTTAATTCAATTTATCAGGGACAGGCTTAAGAGTTTATTTTTATCTTTGACTTTTCCCTGTATAGAGTTCTCAGCCCTAACTACTGTGGGATGTTTTGTTACTGTGCTAGAGGATATGTGATTTTAAATGGCATTAACTGTTTAGATACTGTTAATGTCCAGATGAGTCATTGACTATGTGAGGAAGCCCAATTCCATGGGGTCTTGGTTTTGATGTAGGCGTGTTGACGGAGGAGCAGGTTGCCAAGTAACAACTTTTTTAACAGAAGTCTCAGTAGTTTTCTGCCTGAAATATTCATGTTAGGAGAAAGGACCTACTGCCTCATAAATTGAGATACAATGGTCATCCTTCTGCATGCCAGGGGAACGCTGCTTGTGTTGGGGATGCTGCTGTAAGAACTCCTAATTGGCTCCTGCTGTGCTGAAACATTTGTTATTTAGTTCGAGTAGTGCTTTCCATGAAAACAGTTCACAAACAACTGTTCAAGGGCAGCCTGTGGTTACTGATCTGTTTGCTTTAGCTGTTTTTCGGTCTGAAGTTGGCCAGATAGATTGGGTTTGGTCATAGACAGGTTTGTTGTAGCTGGACAGCCCTTGAGTAAGAGAAGTCAAATGCCTAAGTGAGTGTTCAGTTCAGGTTACTCGATGTTTTTGTGTAGTGTGAATTGTTTTACTCGTTTATAATATTTAGTGTCTGCGCAAATGGGGTTACAGAAGATGTGAGGACATTTGCTGGATTAAAACGAATAAGAACAACCCTGGCAAGACCAAGACTCTAGACCCTAAGGCTGTCTTCCAAAGAACCAAGGTAAAGGATTGGCTCCATTCCTCCTCTTTTTCATTCTGTCTCTCTGTGCTGATGACCCACTCGGGGTTGGTGACAGGCTTGTGAGAAGGCCAACAGGAGGACTTCCAAGTTCTGTTCTGCAAAGCACATTTTATGGAACTAAACTTAGCAATAGAATTTTACTAAATTCAATGTCAAAAGAAGTCTTTAAATCTGTAGGTTTTAAATGAATCTATTAATAAAAAATGACTATAGAAGAATGGCTATTGGTTCTTAGTGCACACAAGCCAGTGTGTGCCCAGGGCTTGGACCAGAGAGAGGTGTGGGGGAACCAGAGCTCAGACAGCATCTTCTGCCTTCCTAGAGGTAAAGCACAAGTGATAGAATGGGTCAGCTTGGTTTAAACCAAACATTTTTTTAAAGATGCTGTGTGGAAGATGTGTTTTGAAGGAGGTGCAGTGAAAAAGAAGTGTTCTGATTTGAGACTCAAATGTCTGTTGTTCAAAAATGTAGAGAAATATAAATGGAATTCATAAATAATTGCTTTGGGTATATGTGAGTGCAACTGGCAGTTTTACTGAGTACAGAGAGCTGGCTGGCAATTTATTCATTCCACATGTCAGTGAACCTCAGGAGTCCTTCCTCATTCATTAATCATTTGTTGGCATTAAACATCCTCAAGTCTTGTCTCAAATTGGCCATTGTTAGGAGTATAAACTTCCCTTTAGGATATCTGGAATCTTTCTTTGACTTGCATTTACATTAATCTGAAGTTTGTTTGAAAGTGTGTTGTATTACTTATAAATATTTGTAAGTATAAATATTGTGTGTTTATTGCATATAGTATTGCAAATATGTGCAGTTTGCTCATGCAGGCAAGGCTAAAACTAACACAGGAGGATTTGGGGGGGCTTTATGTCTTTGTTTAACAAAGAAAAATAGTTTCTGGTATGGGGCAATTCCTCTGTTTATCAAGGCAGAGTTGGGCTGAGGTCACTGTTAGTGATAAACACTAAAATGGAGTGAATTTGCTCTGACCAAACAAAGTCTGTTGGGCAAGCTGTGTTTGCCAGTGGTGACAGCAGCAAATGCTGTTTAGTTCTTTTTTGGCTGAGGCATCTCTCCATGGATGCTTGGTGCTGTGCCGCCTGTCAGAGGACTCCAGGTATTTGTGAGTGACGTGCCGCGTGGTATGGAGTAAAATGTTTGGGATAGTTCTCCTAAGGACTAGATTGAAGAGGCTTGGCTTGGTGGGTGATTTGCTTAGCAGCATTCTGCCTTTCGCTTAGGTGAATTCCGGGTCCAAACCGCTGTTGCCTGAGTGCAATATCATCTGCATAAATTTGATAGGTCTGATGTTGTGCCTTTCGTGTTTACCCACTAACTCTGCAAACCCTTTCCAAAATTTGGGAATGATTACATGCTCTTGTCTGCAACTGTTTCCTGAGCCATCTGGTGGCGCTTAGTGAGTCAGTGTTTGATCCTGGGGAACATCACTCGTTCCAGATTGATATTCCCAGAAACAGAGCTCTGAAAATGAGTATGTAGGAGCCTCTTTTCATCCTGGAACAATCGTGGTGATTCCTCATTCATGGATGCCACATACCACTCACTTAAATTAGTCTGCAGTGTTGTAGAAGGAAGGAAAGCAATGCATGTTACAGCTCAAGAACACTTTTAATGTTGATGAGCTGACTGAGAGTGCACTGACAGTGTGATAGTGGTCGTGGGTTTTTATGTGATCATATCATCCAGAAAGGAACCTGAGGGGAATTCGGAGGGCTACTTTATTAACAGAGGTACAGTATGAAAAAGTACATCTTATTTCCACTCTGTTTTATGGCTGAAAACTTTGAAAATTATTGTGTGAATAAAGTTAGGATCAGAATGCTAAAACAGGTATTAATCATAATTAATAACTATTCCTTTGCTCTTGCCATCACCATTTTCTCTTTTACCTTGTGGAGACTTCTCAGCCTTTCCAGCCTAAAGTTCTGTAATTGAAGAAGTCCAAATATCTTGCTTCAGCCTTAATTTGAGTTATACCATCCCATAGTGTAGTTTATCAAGCTTCAGCTTCAAGTACTGCTCTGCTTTGTTCTCAAATGGCTCCTTCGGTAGTTCCAGCTTTTCTGCTCTAGTTCATGTTTCAGACTTTTCTCTTTTGTAAGAGTGGGACGTACTGTACTTAGAACTGCCTTTGCTGTCCCTTGTGCTCACTTGCCACAGCAGTAGGTGTGACAGGTGACAGCTGTGTGTGTGTGCAGGAGCACTGCCTCATGGGCATCAAGGGCACCGTGCGCCGCAGCACCGATGGGGACTTCATCCACGCCAACGTTGACATCGACCTCATCATCACAGAGGAGCCTGAAATTGGCAACATAGAGAAACCCGTGGAGATTTTTCACATTATTGAGCATTTCTGCCTCGGGCGACGGCGGCTTCACCTCTTTGGGAGGGACAGCACAATAAGACCAGGTAACTGCTATGTTGGTTTTTGTCAAACAGTAAAATTCATTTCAGGGTCCTAAAGAGGTTTCCAGATCTATGTCACAGGCCAGACAGCAGATCTCAAGGAGATACATTTTTGGTATATGTGAAGATCTGTCAGTCACAGAACTGTTGTTCGGAAAGCTTATGACAACTATCATTTCTGTAACTTTTTCCGGAAGGACGAATTTTGTTAACCAGTATTTTTACCCGTCCATGTGTTTATTCCTCAGTGAGCATAACAAAATCCAGTTGAGATTCCTTTTCCCCCATATGTTTACATTCTCAGAAGAGTGATTTCTTTCTCCAACTGATTTTCAACCCCTATGAGCTTAGTGCTATTGCCAGTGTCTGAAGAGCCAGTGTCTCACAGTGGGTGCTGCATCTGGCATGATGCAAAATGCATAGAAATACATGGATCAGGACACATTGTTCAGGTATCCCTTCAGTGCTGCTGTCGGTGGATTCTTCTATGTCAGTGTCTCACAGAGTCAGGTTAGTCTGGTTGAACTTCTGTATTTTTTAAAAACATTGTTGTGGTGTAAGGACAAGTAGGAAGAAGGGCTAGGGGCTTGTGAAAGCACAGCGTGAGTGTTGCCACAGCCATGTGTAATAAAAAAAATTTTAAAAGGAAAATAAGCATTTAGAAGTACCCAGCTGAAATCTTAACTTTTTAACAACTCTAGAGGTGACTTTTCATTCCATTAAGTGCAGATGATGTGTAGCTAAGTGTCTCTCCCTGTCAGTTGAGTGCCCGTTTCCTGGGAAAAGGACAACAGTGGCCTTGAAGCCTGAAGTTTGTGGTTGCTTCTGCTGACGGTGGTTTGTTCCCCAGGTTGGCTGACGGTGGGACCCACCCTCACAAACAGCAACTTCAACGCGGAAACGTATTCCTCGTATTTCACGGCTCCCAATTCCCACCTGACCGGCTGCACCGAGGAGATCGAGAGGCTGCGGCCCAAGTCCCCGCCACCCAAATCCAAGTCCGACCGGGGCGGGGGTGCTCCCAGGGGAGGAGGAAGAGGAGGGACTTCGGCGGGACGGGGAGAAAGGGGCAGGGAGAGGAACAGAACCAACTTCCGTGGTGAGCGGGGTGGCTTCAGAGGGGGCCGTGGAGGGACCCATCGAGGGGGCTTCCCCACCCGCTGAGGAGGTAATGCCTGCTTCTCCTGGCCTACACTTTGTCTAGGAATCTTTTCCGTAGTCTTGTTTTTCCTACAGTGAAGTCCTCTGGGGACTCAAGCTAGATGACTTTTACAATTGGTTTTGGTGCACGCCATTGCAGACAGTCGGCCTTGCAGTCTGGCACAGCCCCTCACCTGGCCATGTCCTGCACGGGCAGCACTGAACTCAGAGCAGAGAGCACCAAGCGCTTCACACCACGGGTAGGACGGAAGTGACCCCCTTGCTCTCCTCTGAGGAACCTTGCAAGGTGGAGACTTCATTTTCAACTTCGTTTTCTCCAAAACGTGGATTCCTCTTCCATCTTTGGAGGTCTGGGTTTGGACTGACTTGGATTAATATGGTGGAGCGGGCATGAAATGCAGTTCTGAATTGCATGGCCACAGCAGACTTGCTGCCTTATGGAAGAAAGTGCTGTGTCTGTATTGACACCTATTTTAACTTCTCTGAAACTAAGGAGCAAATGAAATAAATAGAATTCTATTTTTTCTTATTTGGTTTAAACTTCCCAAATTATTCCTGGGAATAGGAAAAGGAGAATTTTTAATTTGTGGTTTATATGCACTCACCTGTCATGTCAGTACTGGGGAGAGTGGTAAATCTGTGCAGCTGTATGCTGTGCTTCCTGGAAAGCACCAAGTTGTGCATTTATGTGCAGCCCAGAAGTTGTGCACAGGTCTGGGTTGCCCCTTGAGTGGGGCTTTTCCCCCAGTGTGTGTCTGTAACACCTTGTTCCATGGGAGGGAAGAGCAGTGTTCCTGCAGAGCGCTCCCAGTGACCTCCCTGGAGGGAGAATTGCACACGGGAGGTGGTGTGAGTGTGTGCTTCCCGAAACTGATTGCCTGGTGACAGGGAACACTGATGGAACTGAGCGCTGGCTTTGCCTGTGGGTGTTGCACGCATTTGGGAATGGCTGTTGCTGATCCAGGGCAGTGTGGAAAGACTGTGACTCCCTTCTGTATGTACAATGTCTGTTTTTAGCAAAACCACAACTCTGAGCTTCTTGTCCAGTTTTTGGTAGGCTGCACAAACCTGGCTTTTGATGTTTCAAAGTCTTAGATGTGGATTTTGGAAAATCGGCTTTTAAGTCTCAATGTTTTTTCTCTCTTGAAGCCCGGCTTTTAAATAACTGTCCTGTAAAGTAGCAGATTATTAAACATGTTTATCAAAGCTGGTGTTGAAACATCTTTCTTAATATTTTATGGGTTTGTTCTCCTTGAGGTTTTGGAATCGCTAAGTGGTTTCCAGTGTGCTGTTGTAGGCAGGAACTGTTCTTCTGGTGTGTGGAATGGTGGCACAGAAGATTTGGAGGGGCTGGTGAACTCCCTGTCTTTGGCAGTGTTTAGTAGGGGATTGCCGTAGTGCCAATGGAAATTGCCTGTTGTTTACAGCTTGTTTCTTCTTTCGTCATATTTGCACATCTGGAGAGTGACTGGATTTGGGGAAGGGGTGTTTTAAAGGTGATGTTCATCTGTTCATTGGTGAAGTCTGCCACAGGCTATGTGGAACAGCATCTGAGAGAAGGTAAATGCCATAGTAGGGATACTTTTTTTTTGGTGATTTTTGCCCTAATTGTGTTACTCAAAAAGTAAAGACACTTAACCTTAGGACCACTGCTGTTGTGCCAGGGACAAATATTTTCTTGTTTTTCAATGAGTAGAAAATGTTAATTTCCATTTTTCCCCTGTTAATTACATGCCCAGTGCTGGTAGTTCAGTGCATGGGCTGTTGTTAACATACACATAGGCTCTAAGGAGGAGGAGGGTCAAAAAAGACTGGATGTGATGTGCTTCTGTATCAGTTTGCAGAAGCTGCAGGGCTGCTCAAGACTTCACTGTCTACAGAAAATAGTGGCAGGTGATGGAGGTTTCTTGGTTCTTCCCCTCAAAGCAGAAATAGCTCAATTACTGTAAGGGGAAAAGAAAAAGATCAGTGCTGCAGAGAGTGTTAGATTAGAACTGTCTGGATGGGCCACTTTTGCCAGCAAGGTGTGATGCCCATGTTGTTAATGAGCAACTGATGGAATGTTTTAATTGAGGTTAATGGACAAGGAACTCCACTTCTGCACTTGCCCTCCATGAAGAACAACACCTGCCCCTGCTCATCTGAAAGTGGCATTTCAGGAGTGACAGACTGACAAAGGCTGTACAGGTAAGGCAGCAGTGCAGGGCTTTGCAATCCCAAATCTTGGTCCATGTCCCTGTGGGGAATGAGATGAGACTTGGGAAGTACTGGAGTGAGACACAGTCCCACACACACCCTGTTAGGCAGTGAAAACATGAGGTCATTTTCTTAGTCACTGGGATTTGGACCATATAGAAATGGTGACTAGAGATGAAAAGCTTTTAATTGCTTTAGTGGGTGCCAGTTGAATTCTCATTTACAACACTTCCAGAGGAAGGGGAGGATAAGGCTCCGAATCACTGAGCTGATGAGTATTTCACTTACCACAAGTAAATGGAGATTTAATTTGAGCATGTTCTCCTGGAAGCTAAAGAGCCTGATGAGTTTCTTGCTTTCCACTTTCATTAAATGCACAATGCCTCCAGACTGATTTGGGGTGCCTGTCTAGACCTTGTCATGTCTTTCCATTCTGGNAAAAGCAGTTTTCAAAACAAAAAGCTGCTGTCAAGAAGAGCCACCCTCTCTGTGCACAAAAGGCAGATGGTGCCTTCTGCAGCCAGTGCGGCCTGGCAGCGCTGCCGGCAGCTGTAGCACCAGCATACCTCTGGTTCTTAGGGACGTGTATCAGACATTATAAAGTTATTCATATTAACATTATAAAAAGTCCTACAGTCTGTAGATTGGCAGAGAGGTTTAGCAACAGAGAACCCCTCTTGAATAGAGAGATTACAAGGAATGCCACAGCAATAATAACTGCCATGTAAGTAACATTTGGGTATGAAAATTAAGGCACAGGTCAGTGTCCAGCAGCAACACCTTTTTATACAACTTCCTTGCAGTCCATGCTGTGTAAAAGTAAATGAAAAAAGATCAGTGCCCTGTGAGAGAAATGCAGCATAACAGCAGTCCCCTCTTAGCTCAGAGCGCAGAAGATACCTTTTCTTTATCTGTATTGAGCAGTTTTTTGTCATCTCTGCTTTTCAGCTTCCCTGGTGCTTCTGCTGTTGGCAGTGAAGAGTGGAAGATGAACAATTTCCCAGCACATTCTGCAGCCTGTTCCAAAGACACCACAGTGGCACGTTCATTACTGCAAGGTTACCAAGCCCCTCACACACTGGGGGCACTCGGAGAACAGGGGAGGCTTTCTGCAAGCTCCTCAGAGGTAAATGATTCATTTCCACACTCAGAACCCGAGGGAAGAAGCCCCCACACAAACGGGGCCTTTCTGTCAGTCAGTAACAGTCCAGCACACAGGTTTGCTGGCCGAGGCATTCTGACAGCACTTTCTCCAGGGGCAACACGAGGAGGGCCTCTCTGGGAGACTTTCCCATTGGATACAAGCATTATGCAACAGGCATCAAAACACAAATACTCAAATTGGGTCAAGTTAAAAGGAAATGCAGTTTAACAGAAACATTATTTCTCTCAGTTCAGGCACACTGGTGTTCCATACATTTTCATGAATGCGTGACAATTCCATCCCTGTAGAAGATTCCACATTTAAATCTACGCTGCCAAGACTGCAGACACAAATCAGAAACCATGATGTTCACAGGACATTCCATCTTTCAAAACAAGCTGTGGCATTCTGGGAAGCCAGAAGTCTCTCTGCTGTGGCAGAAACACAACTGAAGGCAGCACCTGATTTTTAAAATGGCTGAAATGTCTCCCTAATATCTCAAGAACAGTTACTTTTGATCACAAATGCCAGTTTCTTCTGTTCCTTTTAAGAAGCCTTCTGCTGAAGGCTGAAAGAGTTCCCAAACACCTGTTTGTCCTGATATGCATCAGGAATTACTGACATAGCTTTTATCAAAATTTCTAAACGGTATATATTAACAAAATTTCTTTTATTATCTCTTCATCATAGTTATCCTTGTTACTGTTGCTACTATCAGTAGCATGTACTGTCATTAATGTTACATTATTATGTATTTCTTGGTTTCCATTAATAAACTCCTCTGATCTCACCACCTGGGCTGGGTCTTGTCTCCGACTCCCCTCCCTATCCCTATGCAAGGGTGGGAGCAGCTGCTGGTGCAGAGCAGCTGGCTGGGGTTCAGCCACCCCTGGGGGGGGCTCATGGAGACCAGTGGCTGTATTTTGGGAGCCCAGAACCAGACTCGATCAATTTTTGGGCTCACAAAGAGAGGCTGAGTGCTGCGTTGGGGGGGCTCAAAATTCAGGCTCAGAGCTTAAAAACAGAGACTAAATCCTGCATTTTGGAGCCTGAAATCAGGCTTGTGTGGCCAGATTTGGGGCTCAGGAACAGTGACTAAGGGCTGTGTTTTCAGGGCTTAGGTCACACCAAGAGAGCCAGGCTTCAGAGACCATGTGCCATAGTTTGGCTGCTCAAAACCAGGCTAATTGGGCCAAGTGCAGACACAGATTAACTGAGTCAGGATTAGGAGGCTTGAAACCAGGGTCACTCAGAC
>VZRQ01007360.1:0-24312 GCA_013397975.1 Machaerirhynchus nigripectus
GGAAAAGAGAAAAATAGGATTTAGACAAACCAAACACAGACCCACCAGTTGTTAAAAGAGCTTTTAAAGGAATACCCTCCCTTGGAGCACTCTGTTTCAGGACACTATAATACCAACTTTGACAGAGCAATTAAATTGTTTAATAATCAAACCTGGATCTCATTTATACGTCACATGAACATTGTAAAACAGAACGTATGGAAAGCGTGCTGTACAATAAGATGTGGTTTATTTCATATCACAAGTTTGCTGGTAATTAGATAGTTCATATCACAGGAAAAAATGTTAACACCTACCAGAAAGAATATATACAGCCAGCAGATTTGTCAGCTTCAATAGTTTTCCTACCCTCTCAGTCTTTATTTTTTTTAACTTTCCATCCCACTGAGAACATGGAAGTTGTTCCAAATCCAGATCTCAAGACTTAGTGGAAAGATGCTCCAATTAACTCAGGAACCCCTGTACCTGGCTGCAGAAGAAAGATTTCCGAAGACGTAATGGTTATACTTACACTGATGTGCAGAATCTTATCATTTTGGCAACAGTTTAAAACTAGAGGTGGACCTGCTCCATACATAAACAACTTTACTCAGGAGTTTCCAGCATCTTGCTTCCCTTCTTGTGCTTGTGGCAAATGAACTGAATACAGAGGGTTTTCAGCATCACTGCCATAAGAAAGATGCGAAGTCTTGCCGTCTATTCTCTGCCTAGGAAGTACTCCGTTCAAGCCATCCACCACATCAGAGGAAACCCATGCAGCCAGACACAACTCTACAAACTATCTCACATTATCAGAAACATTTTTGTTACGAATCAGCTTTCATTCTCAGCACAGAAGAATGGATCAGTGCTTGATTTTCTGCCACGGAAGAATTGATTTGGATAATGTGGCCACATCTCCTGGCAGGAGAGGTCTCAAAGTTTATTTTAGCAGCAAGTGGAACACCTCCCACTTAGAATGTTAGTGTTCCTGCAGCAGGTTGGAAAGAGTTTACAATAGGCTTTGATGCCTTTGCTCAGCCACATTTCCTCTTCCAGGATTTGTTGGGAAGAGGGGGAGGGAGAAAAGAGAATAGGTTCCAAACCCTTTACTATCTCTTCTGAGCTTGTTGTCTTTTGTAAGCCACAAAGAACAGATTTTCTTTTGTAAATCCTTAGTAATTAAATGAGTACTTCACTGGCTATATTCTTCAATGGTCTTGTTTCCTAGGTTTTGCCTTTGACAGTCATATTTTGCAAAGGCTGCTGAGATGACTAGGCACCTTACCCTACTTAACGCTAAACCAATTGATGCCCGTGCACACTGCATGAAGGAGGAAAAGTTTCATTAATGGCACTTCATTAAAGAACTGTGCTGGAAAGCCCTAAATGTGACCGAACCAACCAAAATCCAGAGCGAGCTGTCTATTAGGAAAGCAACAAAGACAGTTTCGGAAACTGAACTCTGGCTCCACTGCAGCGGATTAGGAAGAGTGATGGGATTAGTGTTTAATGACCTGGGGCAAGAGACAAAGGGAATTTCGACAAAGAGGCTTAGATATGGAAGAATTAACACTCTCTATCCCAGCCATGCCTCTGATGACTTCCAGCATTCTTTCCTGGCTCTGCTGAAGTCTGGGGTGGGTAAAAAAAAAAAAAAAAAAAAAAGACTAGTGGGGCTTTAAAACCTCCTTATCCTTTTCTTATCACAGTTCTTTCTCTTTTTAAAGAAAGAAAAGGTCTTTTAATTTTTCTTAATCAATGCAATAAGCAAAGTTGCTAAGGGCTCGTGCCTCAGCCCATTGCAGATAATCGCATCCCTAGCCACACATTCATGAGTGATACTTGTGGATGTTACAGAGCTCTCTCTTTCCATATATATTTTATACATCCCTATATTTATATATACATATAAATATACTTATGCAGATAAAGCACATAGTTTTAAAATTACTTAGCACAGGATTTGCCTGCAATTGCATGGACTTGAGAAATACTCTTTGATTTGAGGTTGTCTTGCATAATGGGGAGCAGGGCAAAACAGGCAGGCATTTGCTCACAGAGTTAACCACAGGCTTTCCCAAAATGACATGATGCAGGGCAGGACGTTCATCAGTGATTGCTGGAGTCCAGGAGCCTGACTTTGCATACTGAAGGTGTAACTCCACTGAAGGAACTCCTGATTGACCTCAGCATAAGGGACAGAGAATGCAGACTAAGAATCGTTTAGCAGGGAAAACCTCTTGAAGCTAAAACCAATAATTTAAATAAAAAATTCCAGTAACAAAGCTGATACCCCTCAACTATGATACTGAGACATTAACACATTTGAGCTCTGAGCAGCACTCCAGTCTCTGACCCTTTGGGCACTACTGTCAAGGAGACGCTGCTTAAATAAATACACTGCAAGCACCAAACACCCATAAGGAATGAGCTTAGGGGGACCTCTTCTGAGAAGTAATGTGCTCCT
The DNA here is from genome assembly GCA_013397975.1 of Machaerirhynchus nigripectus. NCBI lineage: Eukaryota > Metazoa > Chordata > Aves > Passeriformes > Dicruridae > Machaerirhynchus > Machaerirhynchus nigripectus. Next base: position 2,450 of record VZRQ01007360.1, read on the forward strand.
ACTTTGCTCCAGGAGCCTTCCCAGCCCGCTGAGTCAAGGCAACCACCTGCACTTCTCTGAACCATGGCCCTTTATAGCTGCTGGTCTGTGTTTCACAGAGGGAGAACCACCCTACAACTGTGCAAAATTTTCCTGCACTGTAAACCAACTCAACATGTAGTTGTTTTTTTAATTTAATTTTTTTTTCTAAACCAACCCAAAGTACTCACAGAAAAGCTAGGTATTCATTTCGCATGTTAGCCAATATGAAATGCTCCCAGAGCAGCTTTAGACTCCAAGGTATTATTTAACCAGTGTGGTTTAGTAGGACAATGGCAGCCCCCTGCCGTAATCCATTCAGGGGCAATACCATCAGTCAGTGTGAAATTAAATACATTACAGGGTAAGAGCTTAATGCGTTTTATAGGCAGTTGTTCATCCACATCAAACTTTAGCTTTTAAAATCCTAACATTTGATCCCACAACAGGAACCATGGCTCGAGAATGAGATTGGCACATTTGCACTGCCAGCAGGGCAGGAAAAGCAGAGCATAGTATTTAGTGGGAAATGCAATTGCCTGAGAGGGGAAAACGCTTGGATTGAGAGAGCTCTGCAGAGCCACATCACTTGTAATACATACACAGGACTGGAAAGAATAAATACAAACCCAGCAGTGCCTGGCTGTTGGTCATTAGAATCAGCATTTCCTACCACTGTGTATATGGGTTTCACTTATATAATAATAAAAACAACCACAACAATAATAACTAAGAGAGTGGTTTTTTTAATTCATCCATACAGATTCTAGTTCTAAAAACATACCCGGGTATGGAAAGATGGTAAATACAAACCCAGGGCTTGATGTTTTTGGGTTATTAGAATCAGTGTTTCCTATCATGTTGCATGTTGGTTTCGCTTATATACCTATACATATTATAAAAATAATAATAGGGTTTTTTTAAAATTCATGCATTCACATTTTTGTTCTATAAACTGTTATAAGCACAGTTCTTAAGTGCCCATGGATTTTGGTGGGACTGCTTGCTTAAGCAGGGGGTATTCCCACATTGGAGCCCACAGACTCATGGCTTTTTGCTGGTGAAATGCTCTTCCTTGACCCAGCTGCCAGATCTTTCATGGAAGTTGTGCCCATCCATGCTCTAAAATCCAAATGCTCTGATGCTCTAAAACCCAAATGCTCTGGCTTCCCTTTGCCACAGAACCATCCTAACCTGCAAAAATAGTTTGCAAGAGAGAGGTACAGAAAACACCAAACAGAGGGGCCTGTTATATTCTGCTCTTGGTTACACTTGCTTAATGCGGGAGTAAATTCCATTTGTTTCAGCCGAGTTACTCCGGATATAAATAGGGGTAAGTGAGATCAGAACTAGGTCCTTAGAGAGCCCTCTGCCTTCTGTGATGTTGCTTCTTAAAATGAAGCACTGATAAGCCCCAGTGGTAAAAAAATTATTATTTAAAATATCTTCAGAGCTATCTGTTGCCCAAAATGGCTTTTAACTGTTGAAAGAACATCAAACATTTAAAAACGCATAATCTGCTCTCAGCACCAGCACACAGTGCCAGGAATATTCGTCAGCCTTATGTTTTTGGATCATATGTCACAGCGGATTATCTGACACTCCATGAACATTGCCTGCTTCCTCCAGTTGCGGCTACAAAACTTGTTCTCAGGCATGTCACTGGATGCTACAAGCACCATGAAGTGGACCCTGCCTTCACAGAAAGGTTATTGTATCTCCCCAGCCTACAAGCAAAACTACCCCTTATATCCTGATAATGCCTTCCCCCTTTGAACAGAAAGACCCAGGAGCAACTTTGCTGAGTTTTCTTTAGTGATGAACATTTGGATAACTCTTGAAAATGTTCCAGGGCTCCAGATGCTATTGAACCAGTGGTGTGAGCTGAGAGTCACAAGCTCCATACCTAAAGAAAGGCTTTATTGCCTGGGGTGAGTGGGTGGGGAACTCTTTAGGCTCTGAGGGGGCCAGTGAAGCTACAGGCAAGCACTGCAGCTGACTCTGAAGATAGTGGGGGAAGGGAAAAAAAAGAGGTATGGAGGGAAATCAAAAGAAGAACTAAATTTATTTGCAGATCCATGTTCTCTAGCTAAATGTTGACAAGAAAGAAAAGTCTTGGACCCTTCTTTGCAAAATATTTCAGCTAGTCAGAAATATTTTAATTCACACAAAAAAAAAAAGTCCTATTTATTTTTAGTATCCCCTCCTGATGCCAAGATTAGTCTTTTAAAATATACTCCTTTGGTCTACCTTTCCTTTCAACTGTGCCTTGTATGCTTTCTTGGGACAAGTGGGAATCACGTGGAAGAGACAAGAGGAGGAAAACCTCTCTGCCACATAGCCACCTGCCCCTTCTCTTGCATGATTCCTCCTCCCTTTCCATTCTTTCCTGCCCTTCACTCTGCACACTCATTAAACCACCTAAGGCTCAGTCCATTCCCAACCTCAAAGCTCTGGAGGCATGGGAAACTCATATATCCTATATACTCTTCCTGAAGACACCCTGCTTCACTGACACCCAGCAGCAACTTCCACACATGCCTTGTGCTCCTTGTCAATGCACTGGGCAGCCCAGATTCAAAGGTTTTCTTTCATTTCTTCCCATCTCCTTTCCTGAACTGGGAAATTGCAAGACTAAACGTGCCCTGAAATGCCACCAGTTGCCCTTGCTTACATTCTCTCCCATGTGCATGCTCTCAAAGATGATGCCACACAACAAAATGGCAATTACAGCTTGTGGAAAGCTCTTGGGAAGGCAGCAGCGGACCAAGCAGGACATGGAAAGCACTACTGCAAGAGTACCCAAACCTCCTAACCCTGTGAATCCCCTATCCTGCTGCCAAGAAGAGCCAAAGGGAATGGCTGCTCCTTGAATGGCTCATGGCCAACAAAATCCAGTTGTTCTTTTTGGGTCATCTGCTCAACTGCAGAGCAGGGTTCCTCAGACTCCATATGGGCACCTCCAGCCACCACAGCAGGGTTGGCTCTTCCAGCAGCTCTTGGGCAAGCCCAACTCCAGCTGAGACACAGGTCTAACAAGAGCCTAAGAGCCAACCTCTTGGCCAAACTTACTTTGCCTCATGGCAGGGAGGAAGCCACGTCTTGACCCTGTATGTCTATTTTCCAGGATGGGGTACTAAACACTTAAATTTTCTTCCCTTAAAGTACATTTTCCAACCACCAAGAAGTCCAGGTTTGGTGTCTGGAATCCCAACAGGCTGGATCAGCACTGGCTACCGGTCATTAGCAGAACCAGAGGCTCAGACGCAGTAATTGTCAAGATTCTGGAAATGCAGCTTGTTTGAAATCTCTTCAGTGAAATGTGATAGTTAAATTTTTTTTAAAAAATCAGAAAGAACAGCTAACGTATTCTAAGGCAACCACATATTTTTTTCTCTGCAAGCAGGAAAAAAAAAGCTCCCCCAAAATTATTTGATAACAAAACCTTCAAATATGGAACATACTTACTGGGAAAAAAAAGAGCCACCAAAAATCGTCAGTTTTATCTCCAGTTCTACCACACTTTTGTCGCTAATATCTGAAATGACTGATCATCCAGCAGAATTTCTATTACAAGAGAAACCCGAAAGTGCTAGTCAAAGTTGGGTTTTTTTTCAGCTGCAAGTTCCAACACTGAGAAATTCCTGGGAGGAGGGAAATGGCCTCAGGCTCTCACACCAGTTCTCCTGCCTCCCACCCTAAATTGCCATCCCACTCTTAACCTTGCCCCCTCAGCATTTCTGGGTGGGTCCTGAAAACACACACATACTTCTTTGCCACTCCTTGTCTCAGCTGAAACCCGCTGCTGTCTCACCCCAACCATGACCTCACCCCAGCGCACAGGTGCACCTCGGGGCTTTTTGGGAAAACCTATATTTCTCACAAAACAGGCGTCTGTGCCTGCAGAAGGGTAAGTGGAAATGCACCACGGAGTGATCTGTGTTTTCCAGACCCAACACCATTATTTGCTCTCCACAGATTTACTTGCTGATATCCCGACAGCATCATTTCAATGAATAGGACTATTCAGAGCCCTTCAGTAGCTGCTTTCAAGTCATCAGAGAGCAAGTCCTCTCCAATCCCAAGCCACCCTCATTCCCAGTAAGTTTCAGTACTTTTGGGTTTGGACAGAAACCTCAGAGCATAATCCAGAGAGTCAGAAATGAGAAGAAAAATAAAACAAACCCAACTTTTCATCACTATGATGCTGGGGGCTGTGGCTCCTGATTTTAGACGCTGATGCATAATATACCTTACATACACTTTACCCTGGGACTGTGTCAGCAGCACAAGGTTTCTGCCTGACTTGGTGTAGAGGGGACCAGACTCATGTCTGTTAAGTAAAGAAATAACAAAATTATTCTGGGTTTACAGTGGTGAAACTGAGAAGGTGATGCAGCTCTGAGTTAAACCTGGCGAAAATCCACAAAGCTTGGTTTTCTCAGACATAGAGAACAGAGGAGGTGACATGACCCCACTTCTATGTGCTCTGCCTCCTTTAAAAAACACCAAAAATCCACCAAACCCTCCCCCACCCCCCCAAAAAACCCCAACCCCCAAAAAAACCCCAAAATCCCAAAACAAACTAACCAAACAAAAGAGAGAAAAATCCTTTGTGGTTTCTCTATCAACAGGTAGTAGTAGAAAGATGACCTGCTTTCACGATGTTTCTGGCCAAATTTTTGGTATCTCCTTAAACCTGGAAATCCCAGCTATGGGGCTTAACTCTTTGTTATCCAGAAAAAACTCACACCTCTGAAATTTTTTCTGTCCTTTACTTCTCTCTAGCCAAAGAATTACCTGATTTCACCAAACTGAAACAAATTTCATAACCTGTCTCCATGGCTGTCTGGATATGTTCTTTATATGAGGTTGCTTTCAAAAAGTGGATCATATACCAGCGGGCCAATACATTGGACTGGTAAAATAAAGATACCTTAAAAATAAAGATGGGGCATTTTTGTCTATAAGAACCCTAAAAATACAGAATTCTGTGAAAAGAAAAACTGAACTGCTACCCACTACCCCTGCAAACGAAGCATTTTCAATATGTATATATCTTCAGCTTTTCTACAGTCCCCAGAGGAAGAATATTGTTCTCTGGGGCAGACAGAAAGATCCAAATCCAAATAAATGATACTAAAGTCTCTCAACAGAAAATAAGCACTTGCTATCCTTTATGGAGCCCTCTGAAAGCCTCAGCTACGTTCAAGCATCTCCTCCTCATCCCGTCCATGTTTCCCCCACTTATTTCAGCTGACAGATGCTCAATCTCCCAGCAGCCGGCTGAAATGCCAAACAAGGTTCCCTCTTCCTAGAAATGCTTATCTGCAGAGAACAAAGCAGCATCTTGTCAGTCACATTTGGCGATGCCTTGAGGTGCTCTCTTAAGCAAGAAATCACCAAATACCAGTGGCTCTCTTTGTTCAGGGCATTACCCTCTGTTACTGTACTTGTCTGTCCCCACCATAAAATATTTGTTGGCAAGAGTGAGCACCTATGCTCGCATGGAAGTCAGTCTCATACACCACGAGGAAGGTTTTTTCCCACTCCTCCCTCCCACTATGAACTGCTGCCTTTGATCCATTTTTCATATGTTTCCCCATGCAAGTGCACAAAGACAAATATTCATTGTAATATTTATGAATGCAGCCTGATAGTTACTATGGTTTCAAAGAAAACAGGAAAAATGGATACAAAACTGGATGCGCTTCACGTCAGGCAGCTATAGGTACGGCACGTGTTATAAATTCTGTTCAAACTGACTCACTTCTTTCGATGAGGTAAGTGTTGACGTTAGACAATTTGGTGGGGAGCATTTATTTCTGCATTTATTAAAATGTCAGTAACAGCAGGAGTAACACCTCCTAAAAGGCTTGCAGGTGCTTGTCTTCAAAAATGCAACATTTGAAGAGGATGAAAAGGCACAAACTACATTTAAAATGATTCACCGGTGGCTGGAAGAGAAGAGATATGTTTGGGTGTTTAATTAATGCATGTGATGCATAATTGACACTGCTCAAATCCAGGGGACCAGCCAAACTGCTAAATTTCAGCATGTCCAAAATGCTCTGCAGAATCAAAGCAGAAAAGAAGGATTTGTGCAGATCTTGATGTGTTGCCAAAACAAAACATTTAATTTATTCAAGGGCCACGCTTTTGACATATCCAAACACAGGTGAACATTACCTCTGAAATATAAAGTACTCAAGTGAAGAGGAAAGGGATGAAAAATATATCAGTAAATGCATTCAGTATGTAAAAATAGCTCTGCAGAGGTCAGGGCATTAAGCAGTGGAGGCAATGTCTAGTGGCTACAGATGAAGCATCGGGCTCAGGATGGTACCATAGCACCAAGACTTTTTCATTCTCTCTCTCTAAAAGATTTCAGCAGGCTACTTGCAACCCCCTTTGCTCAGTTCTCCAAAGAAACTGGTAAGGCCAGAATAAGACGTTGGCTTGTTCACATCAGAAGGAAATATAAACTGAGGTCAAGGAAACCACAACATCTGGAACGTGAGAAAAGGATTTACTGTTAAGGGCTTAATGAACTCTGAAAATAAAGTTCTCAACTTTGTTAATTTGTTTGGGCTTCGAAGAGGAATAAAACATGAAGCTGGAAGAAGGTTTTATGGCTCTACCAAAGAAATAAGAGCTACATCTGCGCTAAAATTAGCAGAACCCAATGACAGTAGGGAGTGTGTCACTATTATTTAGCCGATGCTAGGAAAAAAGGCTACACTGTAACTGCTGGCTGTTTCTGTGCAGATTATTGTGGTAAAAGAGGAATTATGGACTCTTTGGCTTTGCAGCTGAGGGAATGACAATATTCCTGAGCTGGTGGGGGGTGGGGCTGGGTGGGGATATGCAGGTACTTGCAGGTAATAAAGATCTGCCTAACGCCAATCACTCAGTGTTGGATGGGTGAAAGGATGCATCTGTCCTCTCATTTTAGTTTGAGTTAGGAATGTGTACAACTATAGCACTTTGATTCAAACCGTGAGCTGTTTTCATGGTGTGCAAAGCAGAGATCCATTCAGATGAAACGAAAGCTGGAAGATATACGTTTAATGCATTCCAGGCACTACACCAGGCACTCAGTCCATGGGAAACAGATGAGAGCTAATCCCAGGGAAACCCTTCCACAGTGCATGCACAGGGAAGGTGGGAGATCCTCAGCAGTGACTGTCTTGCTCTACACATTCACTGCGACTTTGCTGCCTTGTGTGCTAAAGTAAACAACAGCAAAGCATAGCCACTTGAGAAGCTGACCTCATCTGTTTCTTGGGCTATTTCTATGCAGCACCGCATACCTTCAGGCATCAGTTCTGTCCTTCATTCCCTCAAAAAGCAGCATTCAGTCCCCCGTGAGGCCAGGGACAAGAAACTGGGTGAGGACACAGGTGCAGATTGTTCCCAGGGAACTCTTACTGCGGTTATGTGTCCAACAAACAAGAAGTAAAAAACCCATTTGAGGTTTCAAAGCTCACTCCCACGGAGTAGTGAATGCTCTTGCTTTGCGACTGCCAACATGAAGAGCAAAATCTTCTCCTGCAAAAATGCCACAGATTTGATCCCAAGTCTCCTCACTCTGCTAATCAGATCCAATTCCACTGTCTAGTCCCCAGGATCAGGATCTAATTGGGACTGGCACATGCTTCCCTCCTTGCAGCAAGGGGCCATCTCTTGCCAAATAATTGGAACTGTAATAACTATAGTGGTCCGGGCTGGGAGACTGGTGGAAGGAGAGCACACGGAGCAGCAACTGGGTGATTTCTCTGACACAATACTTTGACATGGTTTTGGTGGCATTTATGATGCTTTTACCCTCAACCATCAATGCAGCTGAGGTTTGTTCACCACACATCTGCAGGCTGCAAATTGGATGTAAAAAGTGGAGTTGATACATAACAAAACATATTTCTGATTCTGCTCCTACCTGGAAGATCCTGGTTTTCCTATAAGCAGCAAGTGCCTTTAGGCTTGGGCTACTTTTGGTTGAGCAGTGGAGGACAATCCTGAGCAAGGAGAGAAACAGCAGCTGTTCTCCATGGGGATGTACCTTGAAGGATTTTCAGCACAATCATGGTTTTGCAGACTCGAGTGAGCAACAATGGGAGAATACCAGTGTTTGGAGCAGTATTTTTCAGCAAACAGACGGCTTCTGCCCTGCACATACACAGCATCTGCGTCACTGACGTCAGCTCGCATACTGATGTCAGCTCAGCCATTAAAAGCTGTACATTGGTGTAGACCCATTTCCCCCGGTGTTTGCGTGTACATGTGCTCACCTTATGGTGGGACAGAGTGCTCTGCTCTCCCTCGAAAATCACAGCAGGTATTGGCTTCATGAGACAGCACCAGTGGGCACCGATTTCCCCACTCCCTCAGTTTGCTTCTGCCCTTCAAGTGCAGTGTACTAAACAATGACCACTTACAAAACCCCAAAATGACATTTCAGTCCTTTTCTACATGAGAAAAACAAATACTTCCCTGTACATCCACTGTGTTTTGAGCTTCCTCGCTGAGTGGAAAATACATAACAAAATAAAATAAAAGCACTAAACTAGAATAAAAATATTAGAGGTTTGTGTTCTTTGTGGTGCTCATTGGAGGTATTGGTGGGGTGCAGGTGTCCTCACTGTAACTTCACCACCACAGATGGCAGTAAATGCCCTTTATCTCCTGCCCAAAAGGTACAATCTCATAAGGACCCTTATTTTCTCTTTTCCAAATCACAAACTCTGTTACACAGCCTCCTCCCTGCAAGGACTTCTAAGGACATCACCAATATTAACAATTTATGGTTTGAGGCACCCCCAGGGACAAGCACTATTTCTACTTTCTCAAGGACAAAACACCTAAGAAATCCCTTGTGCCCGGGGCGGACACCAAAAACCTACATAAGGGATGAGAAATGAACTTGAACCTTCAGGCAGACAAACTGGTCAAGATTATCATGCCCATATGCAGCCTGGTGCAAAACATGGACATGGTGTCAAGAGCCCAGCTGCCCACCAGAGAGTTCTACCCGTGGAGACACAAACTCACCACATGTCAGTGGCCACTTCCATAACTGACCATGCTGAGATGTAATTTCACCACAAAGAGAAGTATGGGGTGTGGGTTTCACTTACTTCCTTCACTGAGGTTTCTGCCATGGAAAGGACTCAGGCGAGAGCTGATGGGGATAGCTGGAAGGTGGCATGTGGGATGGGGACAGTATGGGGACAAGGCAGCCTCAAATACAAGGAACATCAAAAGCAATTTGACTCAGACCAATCCAGGAACTTCCTATGACAGTAGACATAGAGGCAGGCTTCCCTCCTTTCCTCAAGTATTAATTGTAAAATAATGATTTCCTCAAGAAGGAATGTTAATTCTTCAAGTTAACGGTACACCCACATCCGTTTGCACTAAATATTTCAGAGTGACTTTGGGGAAGAAGGAAAACCCCCACCACCCAAACTTACATGAGTTTAAATACAACTATTTCCAAACATATACACATAAAATATTGTGTAGAGAAGACTGATTGAAGTGCTGGTGAAAACATCGTCTTTTTGATACCAAGAAGGTTACTCAGAGCACTACATCTTGAAGCCATTCCCTTTTGCTCCTGCACTGATGGGGCATTGGGCTGAACAGAAGCAGGTTCCCCACCCTCCCCTCTCCTCCGCACTTAGAAAAAATGGCAAAAATTGACCATTAGCTGGGTATTAGCTCATACATTAAACACTGTTGTAAAATAATTTTATGGTGCTACTTCTAGTGGTTTTAAAAATTACTATTCAGGACATCGAAAGCTCAGTGTAAAAGATATATATGCACTTTTTTTTTGGTAACAGGAGCGTAATCTTTAAACTGAAGATTACAATTGATTGTAAGAAGGCAGAGCGTTGATCTTTACAGTGAAATTGTTCTTCTCTACCTAATACAAAATATCCTAAGTATAATCAAGTCATAATAATTACTTAATCCTTATTATTTTGCTTTTAGAATATTTATTTAGGCTTAAGTTACTAAATTTCAAACAAAAAGGAGTCTGCTGTCATGGCTTTTTATCCAAATGACTCGTAGTCTCTTGTAAACAGTTCAGTGATCTGATTTCCATTGGGACAGGAGTTGTAAAAGGCCAGGGATTTGCGATGGATTTACACGTATACTGTTTCAGTCAAGTTACCAAGGTCGACTTAACAGCCCTTTTCCTCAGAGTCTTAAGTACATTTGCCACCCAGCCTTTTAGACCAAGCTCAAGGAGAAGGGTGATGCCATTGTAAAGCGTGCTTGAACTTCACTGGAAACTCCAATTTACATTCTTTAAATCTGCAGTAGAACGCATTTATTTATTTATTTATATTTAGAATGAGCTTTGTGAAGTAGCTAGAAAACATTCTTGCACATGGGCATGACACAGGTTTTTTTGAATTTTGAAAAGGTCATTCAGACTTTGGAATACAACTCAGGCCAACACTCGGAACTCAATTATATCGCAGATACCAGCCTACCTTCTGAAGTCCAAGTCAGGAACAAAGTATCAGATTACCGACCCATGCTAATAGAACTTTTTTAAAAGCAAAGGTCCTCCAGACTAAATACCAAACAAACAAACATTAGCCCCCTTTGACGGCTCACCACTTCTCTGTAAAGTTCAAATAGTCTGACTCGTGATTGCGCAGAAATGTACTGATAATGAAGGTAAACTAAATTTGTGGTTATTTCTGAGGGCTGAATGACTGGTCTCATTGTCTCGTTCACTTGACAAACAATTTCTTTTCTATACGTTATTGTAGCCACAGATATAATTTCTCCAGCACTGTAGAAAGAATCAGATTAAAATATGATACAGAAGCAGCACTTACCTTGGGCTGATTAATATGTTTAAGCTGTTGCCATGCCACCATGCTTAAAAGCATAAAGATACGCCTTTCTACACGGGTCTATATATATTGATACCTCCTGTGTGCCAGGAAAACCTCTTTGATTAGTCACACTAAACCATTTCTTAAGTGGTATGAATTTCTTAGGCCTGCACTTTTAATAATCAAGTAATAAATTCTGGGACTAATCATGAGCTGTTCTGTCTCTCCTAGGTGATGTGCAAGGAGATTCATCAAGAGTTTCTTCAACCAGAGAAAAACTAAAATGCCTTAAGCAATTAAAACTGCATCCTAAAATTTGGAGCAAAATTTATTTCAGAGGTCAAATATAGACCCTATGCTACACACCACTCCACAACGGCCACTTGTGTGTTTTGGAAAGGATTTTTGTTGGAGCATGAACTGCTACATCCTAGTGGGTTCAGCCTGTGAGAAAAAGAGCCGGTTCAGCAGGTAAAACCTAAGTGCTAATGAAATAAAGATATCTGGGTTTTTCTCTTTATCTTTCACAGACTGACAGCAACAGCCCGAGGAGACACATTCATGGTGATCTTCTACAATCCAGAAGCTTTTCTCAACCCATGCGCCAACTCTTGGAGCTGTAACAATCAGCTTTGAGCAAGGGAGAAGGACATCTGAGCCAGACTTCTGAGCTTGAATATACGAATATATGAAACCCTAGGACCTACAGAGCACTCTTAGCACTCTGCTGCCCTAAATGACAACATTCTTTAAAACTGTGCATGAAATTTAATCTAATTCTTTTGTACTCGTGTTACCATTCGCTTGGCTTAAACATCGTGTTTTTAAGCCAAAACACAAAGTTAATCTATCATAATGCTCCTCCAGGTGAGATTTATTATAGATCACTTTCTAAAACCCGTGTGTTCTATGTGCATGTGCATACCATATTCATCTTATTATTATCCAGTTGAAAAATTCCCAGTGTGTGCAACGCCTCAGATATAATAGCAGGCATGCCAACAGAATATGACACTTATGCTAATCTGCACCCCGCTGTGGAAAAACATACACAAGGATTCCATTACCACATTCATTAGGCTGCAGTGCACTTCATCTTGAATAGGGATTATGAACTATAATAGAGTGAAAACAGTTGATTGAATCCACTTAGCCAAATCTATGACATTAACCAAATATTTCGGCATCAGGAGAGGAGGAGTTGAACCTTCTCCTGGTGGGACGTGCTGCCTTTGCCTTGTCTCTCCCTGGCACTTTAGTTAGTATGAGAAAAGTTTCGAGAAGGCCAAGGTCACAATGAAACTTTGCATTGAGACAGAGTTTTAAATATTCAAAAGTGCTGCCCAAGAACTAGTCGAGAGCGACATGACACAGATGCTGTTGGGACAGATGGGGACTTTCCAGACACATGCACTATTTCTTGTTTTGCACAGGTTCTTCAGAGCACATTAGCAAACTCTCCATGCACCTGTTATATGTCTTTTTGGCTCCAGTGGAGACTTCCAAGCTGACCATACATGCAGCAAAACCTCCCAGTGACGATATCGCACTGGTTGAATGGTAATCAAATTCAGATGAAAAAAAGACATTTTCCAGTTTTGTGTTCAGGTTTCCCAAGTATACTTTGAGTGTACACTCAATTTTTTGGTTCTACACAATACAGTTGCCATCTGACAGCCTGACTTTCTTGGCAAAAAATTTAACTCAAACTATTTAAAATATTGTTAAAAATAATAAAGACTGGAATTCAAGTTAACCCTCGAGAAATATTTTGGAATTTAGTTGTGCCCAGAAAAAAAAGAAAAAGAAAAAAGAAAGAATGAAGCCTTCCCTGTGTACAGGACTGAAAAGATGATAATAAAAACCTTGTGTGTTTAGTATTTAGTAATTTCTGTGACTCTCCTGGTGATATACATCCTTTTTAATGTAGCAAGTAAACAGGAAGTTCCTGTTAGGAGCAGCGCAATGGAACTGAAAGGAGAATTGCTGAAACTGGTGATAGAAGCTCTGCCGTGCTCCTTTCTTTTGGTTAAAAAGCCAAGGAAAAGGAAAGGAGTAGAAAAATATGGAAAGCGTCATCGAGCAACCAAATATATTCAGTATGTCCAAAATTTGTTTTCCTTCCATACATCTGACCCGCATTGCACGGTCCCTACCCGGGGGCGCTTGCTGAGCTCAGTTACCCCCCGCAAGGGGTTCCCACTCCTACTGCTCTGTCAGCTCTTTTTCCACCCAAGTTTTGGCAAAGCTGGAGGTAGCTCCCGCCAGGACAGATGAATCCAGTAGCAGCCAATACCAGTCTGGAGAGGAGACATCCTACCACTGACTGCCAGCCTCACGAGGTGAACCCAGCATGGGCCGGCAAGGATGACTCCTGAGCCCTTCCCTCCTGAAAACACAGTACTGTGGAACTGGGGGATGAACAGCACTTGCAGGTGCTCCTTTCTGCACATTCTTCTGACTGAGGGTGGTGAGGAAGCCGAGGAAGAATATACATAAAATTATGCATATTAAAACAGAAAAAAAAAGGATGGACGAAACTGATGGGAAGGTTGGGAAAAAAGTAGGATTTTGTGGCAGAATTCATGTAAAGAGAAAGGTGATAGAGATCAGATGGGACTTGGCAGTGAAAAAGCTGGAAAAGACCAGTTTGCTGATGCTGTGGGACTAAATACTGAACTGATTTGGAGTTTGGAGAGAAAGAACTTCTGGTAAAAAAAAAAAAAAAAGCAGCTTATATATGGCAGAACACCCAGCATCACGTTAATCAACGTGCTTGGGAGACAAGGCAACTAATCATCACATAGGCACCAGGTACGGGCTGCAGGGGTTCAGGGATAAAATCATCTGTCGTGGACAAGGCTTACCGCTGATGTTATTACACTTGTGTTTTTAAAAATAATATCTGATGTATGGGACTTCTGGAGAGTGAACATTACCATCAGTGGAAATGGTACCAGAGCCCAGCCAGCTTCATAAATCCCCTGTTGGATTCTATATTTGGCAATTATCCCTGCATGAGAAATCTTTTTAGCTGGCATTACTTAACAAGTTTTCAAAGTCTTGCCCAAAAATAAAGAATTGGGTTTCTGCATACACAAAGGTATTTATCTCAGGAAGATGCTGAGTTCTGTCTGAAAGGGTGATTTCAGCAGAAACTAAGGTAAGTTGGTATTTTATGGCACCACATCTTTGGACTATAGGCTCAGTGTTAGTGGAGAAAGTTTTATTGCTAACTTCAGAAGGAACAACTCCGTGGCCTGTATAAAATATCCAGGAAAAGAAGCAGCACTCTATAAACTCCTGAAGGAAATGTGACACCCAGGAACAGCAAGAGAAAACCTGAAATTTTATTAAAGGTAAACCACCTAATTTACCAGAGAGAAAGAACACACTCTTGGGATGATATTTTTCTTTTTTTTTTTTTCCTTTAGTTGAGGTCCAGCTTCAGTTTTTCAAGTTTGAAAGGTAAGTGGGAGCATCAAACAGGTTGAACGAGGCCCTGTTTTCTTGCTACGAGAACATGGCCCTTTGCACTGAGATTGTAATACAATCCATCCTCTCTGGGACTGCAAATGCTACAGTGCAAAACTGTGTTTGAAAACCTCTTTTATCATTCATCGTCTCCAGACTGAAATCATTTTTGACAACCTCTGCAGAAAACAAGCAGCTTTCTGGCTACTGGTGAGCCGATTAAAGGGAGGAAACACATGTTCACTGTCAGACAGAGCCCCTGGAGAAAGCATTGACAACCTTTTAACCTCCTTTCCCAGTGAAAGTGCCCAAATGTTTCTCTGGAACAAAACCCCAGCATTGTTTTAAGGATCTTTTCATTTAATGCACTATATTTTTCAAGATATGTTAAGAGTCATAGGAATTCCATTTTAACGTGGAGGTTTCACAATCGGTTCAATTCCCATGCAAATGGTCATACAAACAATTATTAAGCAGGAATTTCTTTTCATTAACTTTTTTTGTCTCTTTCTTATTTATTTTTCTTTTCTTCTTTTTCCTTTTTTTCCCCTTCACTGTCTGACCACAGTTTAAATACCAACACATTGAAAAGTTCACTAACCTCTACAGTGATTTCTCCAAACAAGCCAAAAAGCCACAGGAGTGAAATTTTCTGAGCAGTAGGAAGGCTGACTAGCAGACATTATTAGCACTTTGAGTATTCAAATCTGGCGATGGAAACTTTTGTGAGTTACAAGATGCTGGGGCAGGAAGCACGACACGTTACTGATATATTTGTTATCAAGGGAACTACTTTCCACTGTATTTAATCATCAGCAACGGGGGAAAATAAATTTTCTTTTGAGAAGTAAAACAAAAAAAATTTTTTTTTTTAAATGGAAAGTGCTTTCAGAGCAACTGGTCTGGCTTTCTTTGTAGTTATAAAAGTCCACTCAGAGGTTGTTTAACATTTAACCTTGCTATTTTTACCTTAATATCAGCAGCTGGAATAGTTCTGTCTGTTTTGATAAAACGAGACTTTTTTCCATGTTGCCTATTTGCTTTTACAGCTGAAAGGAACTGTTCCAGCTGAAGTAGGTAACTATAAAACTGCAGTGGGCTAAGCCGCCTGGGAGAAGAGTAGATTATTTGATTAAATGTTCCTGCAAGTAACTGCACAAGGTACTGTCCAATAACACACAATATCTGCTAATGAAAGATAAAAGGCCGTGAGCTCTGCAGGTATGAAATCCCATGGGGATTTGCTTTTCCTTCTCCAAAGGCCTGGTTCTAGCCACGCTCAATAGCTCTGCTACCATTTAACTTGTCTAGGTTTTCGCACGGATTACAACATGGCTAATGATAGTTGTGGTGGGGAAAAATTTTCAAAGCTGGAGCTTGGCTTCTCCAATGTTTCTCCAAAAGGGCTTACTCCATTTCATGCCTTTTTGTTTCATTTTTCTTTCTTCAAAAATACCCTCGCTCCTATAACAGAGTTCAAAATGCAGCTGACAATTTTTAGATGAGAGCTTCATCTGCTTTTTCAGGTATGGCAGCTGCTTACAAAGTAGTTGGCTTTTTGCATTACTCTTCATCACACAGGCCGTGTTTCAAGTTGACATGCTGGGACACGTGGCACAGAAGATGTCCCTCCTGATGTTATTTCTGCTGGGTCCCCGGTTGCCTGAACCTACCTTAGGTAAGGGGAGGAGGATGTGAACCAAGCTCCTGCAGAAGTGTTTTCCACAAGACTGGAAATCAGCAGGGCTTGTGCCCCTGGGTAATTTAAATGCCTTTGGAAAAAGGCCACCCATGGAGGGAAGGTATGTTTCAACTGAGCACCTTGGATCAGGCAGGTGGTCAAACAATCACCACTTTCTTCTGACCCACTCCTGTCCTACGCCGGCAGACATTCCTATCTAATGCATCTCCCACGGTTACAGGAAGCAATCTCATTCATATTTTAAGTAATACAACAGCTTTAAAGGAAAAATTTTCTCTCAGAACTGAGTTATAAAAGCAAAAGAAGAAATTCCTCAATGTTTCTCCTTTCCAGGAGATGCCCATTTTACAACTTTGACTTCCCCCTCATATCCAAGAGATTCATGGCAGGACATGACCATTAAAAAAGTGACATTTTTCACCTTCTTCTCCAGTTCCAAAAGGGGGCTCTCCCCTCTTTTGAAGAAGAGACTAAGAAAATCAGCTCCCATCCAGCAACTTGTGAAATCTTTCAGAGCAGAAGCCAGGAGTATTTGTGGAAGTGTCAAGAAATAAATCT
The DNA here is from genome assembly GCA_013397975.1 of Machaerirhynchus nigripectus. Classification (NCBI taxonomy): domain Eukaryota; kingdom Metazoa; phylum Chordata; class Aves; order Passeriformes; family Dicruridae; genus Machaerirhynchus; species Machaerirhynchus nigripectus. The sequence continues at coordinate 19,064 of VZRQ01007360.1, forward strand.
GAGCAAATATAGTCAAAAACGCAACACAACAATAAATAGTAATATCCCTTAACATTTTTTAGCTGAAGATCATGGCATGCTTCCTTAACAAGGTAAATACTGTTATGCCAATTTTATAAGTGGGAAAGCAGGGATCCGACAGCTGAAGAATAGCCTGAAGACAGCCAGTTGGTTGCAGGGCTGGAAATGGATCCCAGACCCTCCTCGTCCCCATCCCACGTTCCACACCTCCCACAACATACCCTGCTTGCACGCAACAGCTCCATGCAATTTAAGTTTGGGGGAAGCACAACTTTGTCCAGGCTGAACTGTTTATCACAGGCTACGAAATGCCACGGATGAAGTTACCCTTGTAGTAAACTCTGCTAATTGCGTTCAGCCAAAATCATATGCTCAGCTACAGTTAGATGCAGAAAAACAGAGTTTACCCACTGCTAATTTAGGCATACATAGCTGACTCTTTTCTGTGTGGAAAACTCCAAGCAAGTGACTTGAAGAGCTTTTTATTTACCCACTGTGCTTCTATCATAGGAAACCGGTTTTTTAGTAAACAACCTTCTGTCTTAATTTGAAAGCACAAAAATCTACCTCTCATATTGGCAGTTTGTATGAGCAGTTATTTATTCCAGGAGCACCAAAATTTCCAATTTACATTTGTCTCATTCCAGCTTCCTGATACTGGTTTTGTTTTGAGCCATTTATCCACCAAATTAAACAATTTTGTATTGCTTGGTACTTTTTTCCCCCTGAGAACTTCTTCAAGTCAAGGCACCTTTCACTCTTCTTTTCTGCAACAATGAGCAGAGGAGGTCTCTCATCTCTATCACCTTCAGGGGTTTCCTACAGCTATTTGCTGCACTTTCACACCTGAACATCCTCAAAAACTGGAAACCCAAACTGCATGTCCTGGCAGGAGTCTCAGCAATGCAAAGTATCAATAAATGCACCTCCTCTCTTTCATTTCCATTTATGTATCCAGAGATGGTGGCAGCAACTGCTGATACACCATCATACCGGGGCTTTGCTTGAACATTATAACCTCTAAATGTTTTCTGGAGTCTAAAACCTCCCCAAGGCAGCTCTGTTCTTTTGGCATGAAAATACATTTGCAAACGTGCTTTAATTGGTGTAGGCTAGTGAGAGACTGAGCCTGCTCTAAATGATTTCTCTTCCTCATTATTTACTGGTGTAAATATAGAAATAATTCACTGTTATTACCTCATTATTATTTACCAACATAAGTTTATAAATAATTCAGTGATATTCATATTATTATTATGCATAATACCATGAATTATAGGAATAAAAAAAATCACAGTGGTTACCATTAAAAAGTCAACATTAATCAACTTTTGCCTCGAAGTTCTGTAAGAGATAGTGTAGTCTGCTCTGTCCTCAGAATAGGAAGTGTGGGACCTCAGATACCACAGTATGGTAACAGTTGGCAGATGGTTCTTCTAAAATGGTAACCACTGCAACTAGAAGTGTAATTGGAAAACACATCACATAATGTTTGTTTAGAAAAAGGGAAAGCCACAGTTATTTAGCACTCACCTAAACTATCAGTTTCAATACCTTCAAACAAATCTGTCCAGAGAGATTGCTCAGAGCACCACCAAGTATTTCTGAAAGCTTTCTGTAGAGCTGATCGAACAGCTTGTGTCAAAAGATCCTGTTTGGATGGTAAATGGGTTTTGGGGAGGGAATAGACAAAATTTAGTTTTTTTCTTCTTTTTTTAATGTTAGACTTTTTCCTAAATACCACTAGTTTAAAAGGCGGGGCTACACACACAAAAAAAAAAGACAGAAAGAGGGCCTATTTTTCTTTATGCAAATTTTGTAAACATTATTCATTTTGCAAATAACTGTCACGTCATGTCTCAAAGCTTTAGGCTGCTGCTTTTAGTACTAGGATTCTCAGACAGCAAAGGTAAAAAACATCACATTTCTTCACTGTCCTGCATTTGACTACATTTGCTTGTTCCACAAGGCTGCTTTAAATTCAAGTCTAATGCCTTGGCCCTGGGAGGGGACACTGAGTATCAGTGTCTAATTCTTCCCTTTTCACTCCTATGTCTAGATTTTAAAAGAAGCATTTCCGCCAGTTGTTATGGTCAGACAACTTTGTCTCTCCTAAAGCTATTGTGGAGCATCTTTCAAACTCCAACTACTTTGGAAGTAACTTGTATTTGACATTCGGGTCACTCCAGTCAAAACTGTCTGACTGTAAGTCCATCCCTGCAGATCATCATTCCATCACACACACTTACATAAACTCTTTACAGGACACTTGGGCAGAAGAGAAGAAAGAAAATGTCCACATTTCACAGAGACATTAATAGTTGATGGAGCCAGGCTCTGCTTGGTGGTGCCAAGCAATAGGACAAGAGCAATGGGCAGAAACTGTTGCACAGAAGTTCCACCTGAACATGAGGAAGAACATTTTTACTGTGTAGTGACTGCAGATGGAACAGATAACCCAGCATTGTGGAGTCTCCCTCACTGGAGATATTCCAGAAGCATCTGGACACACTTCTGTGCCGTGTGCTCTGGGATGATCCTGCCTGGGCAGGGAGGATTCAGACATCCCACTGGGGTCTCTTCCAATCTGATCCATTCTCTGAATAATTAAAGGATGACCAACAACTTAGCAAGCTCTCGATCTTTTACTCCTTCCAAGCCTTATTTTGGTTCAAAATTCAAACTCCGTCTGCAAGAAAAATCACCTTCCAAATTAATAGGTCTTATCTGGCATATATGAAGTCAGACGACTACAAGTTATGGTTCCCCAAATATTGCTAGGCTCACCAAATCCCTCTAACTTATTTGCCTGTCACTTTACAGTGACTGAAGAGTTTAAGCCTACAGTACCACATGATGACTTTGATTAAAAGGGAATGGTAGTTAAAATTTTCAGCAGCAAATTAGGTAGGCACGCTCAAAGTTTTTGTTAAGGGGACAGGAGAGAATAAAAAAAATTAAAACCAGCATCCATAGTTTCTTTCTGGAAAAACAAAATGATCTAATTGGATGTTGTCAGTGGATAAAGGGCATGTTTCCACCAAGAGTGAAAACAATTAGTAAATTAAGAAACAGTTGAAAAAGCAGTTTCACAAGATGTAGAAATGTCTAAAATGTCTTTTTTAAACTAAACTCTAGTATAAGAAGAAAAACTAGGAAAAAGCCCCCATCTTGCATCAAACTAATGGAATATTCTACAGGACAAAAAAACTAGGCAACATTTCTCTCCTTACCTGTTCCTCTCCAACAGTTCATCCCCGCTTCTCTCACCATGGAGTGATGATCCTACCAACTCCCTTATAACTCAAATTTGACATAAAATTACTCTTGCTATGCTGGACTATCCATGGTCTGAGAGGACCAACACCCAGAGAGTAAGGGTGACGAAGAAATCTTCCATTTCACAAAGACTTCCTAAATTCACAAGAGATTACAAAACATTTCATAAATATTCCATATGCATCCAGCCAAAAGACATCTTTTTCCTGTGAATCTAAAAGTGCTGCAGCAAAAATCATTCAGTGCTTTCATCATTTGAAAATTTCTGCATGGTGATGCAATGGACATTGAAAACAATAATGCTCACTTTTCTTGATGCATTTCATCAGAGAAGATGTGACAGTTCTAGGTGACACATTGTTATTTATTAGATGCATCAACTCTGTTTCCATATGAAAACCTGACATTCAGCTGTTTAGAGAGACAGCTTTCAGGTAGGAAGAGCACAGCTCAAGGCTGGAATGACTAGGCTTGATTCAAAACACAAGCAGTGGCATTTATTTAGCTGGGTTGTGATGAAACCCCTTTGCAAATGGCACAGGTGTACATCCACTTGTACATGTTTTACACAATGTAACTCTCATGTTAATTGTTTTAAACGCTCAACCCAAAGTCGGGAAAGAAAAAGACATCCTGCTGAGCTGGCCACTCTGGGAGTTTAATGGTCTTTGTGGAGTTATCAAGACACCTTTCAATTTTTCTTTGCATATAAATGAACATAAGGGAGTTGTCTGATACCTTGAAGTGCTTAATTACCCTAATTACTTTGGGGTTGTTTCTCACAGCCTGTACATACAGCTTGCTTGTTTCTCCCTCACTTAAAACTTGAAGAACAAGATACGGAGTGTGAATTTTTCCTCTGGCTTTTACTGAGCCTTGATACCAGCCATTTCTCCTGCAGCCCAGTAAAACATCAATTTTTTAAAAAATATTAAATTTCACGCAAATATCCATCCTAAAGAAACCAAACACCAGTTGAAGTTTGTCTGATGAAACTGGCTGTCAAAAGTCTTGATAACAGTACAACAGTAAGTAGTTCTGTTACTGTATTTCAGCTTTTTATATCTGTCTGTTTAGGAAAACTAGAAGGAAACGAGAAAATTAAACAAGAACCGTCTTAAAGATCAGAAAAATGTTTTAGGGGTGTGGTATAGTTTCTGTCAATGCCTTTCTGCACTTACACAGATCCACGCTTCCTGGCTTTCACTATCTTCTCGCTCTCAGGTGTCTATAAAGCATGTACCCTGATGCCATCTAATTCACAAACAAGAAAGGTCTTGGGTTCTGCTCCCCAGTCTGACTGGGCTCCAAAACCCATGTGGGAAAGCCTGTCCATGAGATTTTCAGGCACATGCCTTGGGCACTAGAAATTCAGAGAGTTGGGAGAAGCCCCAGAAATTAAATGACCAAATTTTTTTGAGGTTCACTACTCTGCAAAAAAGAGACCAAACCCAACAGGCAACTGTGTCACTAGGCCTAAGAGCACATTCTTCCTAGTCTTTCTTCAAATTCAATATGTGTGGTAACTCATGAGTCATTAAAATGGAAAGGCTCCCTTTCGGCTTCAAGGGCAACTGGATCTGATTATACATGTTGCTGTACCTCGGCACAATGGGATGAGTGAAATATGCACTGTCAGCCTCAGCTCTGAATTTGCTTCCTTATAGCATGAGCCTTACCTGAAACTGAGTACTTTATGTGTTAATAACATATTTGTTACAGCTGTCCTGTGCAATGCTTAATTAAAGTGATATTTTGTTTCAGTTGAATGATCCCTGGCTGTTTTATTGTCATTTGACATTAAATTCCAATTTGCCATGCCACATTCATTTCTGCACACGTTGTCAATATGATTATAAAGGCAATGTTATTGACCAAGAACATAATACTTACTGAGTGTCTTGAGAAAATGCTCAGATTTTTGAAGTTCTACACATTCTCTCTTTTTT